>CM061142.1:805738460-805955960 GCA_030789695.1 Scilla litardierei | reverse complement strand
GCCAGCACGGACGCCGATCGGTCCTAAGCCGAGGAGCTTCGCCCTCGCCGACCGACTCCTGCGCTCAGAAGTCTGGGGGCAATTCCCCCAGCCAGCGCGGACGCCGACCGGTCCTAAGCCGAGGAGCTTTGCTCTCGCCGACCGACTCCTGCGCTCAGAAGTCTGGGAGCAATTCCCCCAGCCAGCGCGGACGCCGACCGGTCCTAAGCCGAGGAGCTTTGCCCTCGCCGACCGACTCCTGCGCCCAGAAGTCTGGGGGCAATTCCCCCAGCCAGCGCGGACGCCGACCGGTCCTAAGCCGAGGAGCTTTGCCCTCGCCGACCGACTCCTGCGCTCATAAGTCTGGGGGCAATTCCCCCAGCAGGCGCGGACGCCGACCGGTCCTAAGCCGAGGAGCTTTGTCCTCGCCGACCAACTCCTGCGCTCATAAGTCTGGGGGCAATTCCCCCAGCCAGCGCGGACGCCGACCGGTCCTAAGCCGGGGAGCTTCACCCTCGCCGACCGACTCCAGCGCTCGTAAATCCGGAGGCAATTCCCCCAGCCAGCTCGGGCGTCAACCAGTCCTAGGCCGAGGACGAGGCAGCAGAGCAAAATATGCGGGAGTCCGAGTAAGTCAATTTCGTTTATAACAGTTAACCAAGGTACAAAATTGTGTCTTATTTACAGGGAATCGAAGACTGAGGGAACCTCTCAACAAATAATCCACCCTCGACGGACAACAAAGTTCGTCCCCAACAGAAACTAGGGCGACACCGACAGAGTGAAATTTGTTGGCTAAGGACCCAAAGTTGCCGGCCTCAGTGAACGTTCATGCAACCAGTAATTATTGGCTCTGAAGCGGGGAGTCGATAGCGAGGCCGAAGGAGATAGCAGGGGCAGGGATCCATTTCAAGTAGACTGGCCCAAAGCGAAGCGGATGCTAAAAAATTTGAGGATAAGGCCAGGAGGGACGACTTAGGGAGCCCGGGCTCGAGAGGACACATCCTCGGGCGCTTCGCCCTGCTCGGAGCGAGGGGGATCGACAAGCGGGGGAGCTTGCCGAACGCGCTCCGCACAATCCCGGAAGGAAGACTGGACGACTTCGACAATCCGAGGGGCGATGAGGTCTTCATACGTACCGAAGGCCTCCCTGAGAACCTCGAAGATCTTCTCCCCCAGGGTCCCGACGACACCCCTCTCCACCTCCTCCGCAAGCCGCGCCACCTGACGCCGATCCGACAATTCCCTCTGAAGCTCCTCCCTCTCCAGGCGGAACGACTCCGCCGCTTCCTCAGCTGACTGCCGGGCGTCCTCCAACTTTCCCTGGAAGTCACCCACTCGTCCCTCCAGCTCGGCAACATGAAGCTTGAGATGCCGAGACTCCATCTGAGCCTCCGTCATAGCTACCTCCGCCGCCCCGGCCCGCTCGTGGGCCCTCACAGAGGACTCCTCCAGCTCCCTCAAACGGACGGCTCGACGCTGCAACTCAACAGCGAGCGTTGAACCCTGAAAGACGAGACATGAGCCAAGAAGAGAGTGAAAGGAAGGGAAGGACTGCAGAATAGCCGAACCTGTTGGAGGGTCCAGACCAAGGAGTCCGACACCTTGTCGACGGGGATCTTCTCGAGGAGACTGCGGTCCCGGGGAAGGACGGAGCCCTCAGTAACCTGCTGGGCCAAGGCTCGGTCGACAAACACCGAACTCCCGGGGGTGACATCGAGGGAAGCTATATTGCTCGACAACAGGGTTCCGATCCCCGGTGATATAGGCGGGGACGCTGCGACGGGGGTGGTTGTCAGGGCCACCGGAAGATCCCCGGTGGTCGTCGCCGGAGGCGCAGAGCACACCGGACTGGAGGGATCCACATCTCCCTTCCTCCTTTTCCCTCCGCGAGGCTCGGCAGGCGCCGAAGGGGAACGTTTCCGCCCCGCACCATCTCCACCCTCGGGGACGAGAGGGGAGACGCCAAGTGCAGGAGGGATTGCACCGGGCCCATCGTTACCCCCCGCCACTTGGGCTGGAGGGACGGGTACGGCCCTCGCGACCCCCCCGGGGAGGAGATCGCCAGAAGAAGAGGCGGGAGGCACGGCCACCACCCTGCCCACGGGGGGCTCAGCTCGGCGCACCTCCTCCTCAACGGTTCGCCGAGGCGCCCTTCCGGAGGTACTACCCCGGCTCCGCGACTGATCAGCTCATCAACATCACGGGTGAACTCGCGACCAGCCATTCCTGCAAGGGAAACCGAAATCAGGGTAAGCTACGGGGCGACCCAGGACTGAAAAAGCGACCTACCCGGAGACCACAAGACGGCCTTCAAGAGTAGGTCGTCTAACAAAGACCAGATGGATTTTGCCTCCAAGGGGAGGGTCGACAGCAGCGCGGCGGCCGCCAGCTCCGCCTCAGAAAGGGCTAGTGTTGAGTCGGGCCGGACCGACCCGCCCCAGCTTGTCAGAATTTGGGCACCCTCCAGGAAAACCACGAAGACATAATCTGAACTCCAATCCCCCGACCAGCGGGGTAGCCCGATCAGGCATTCCCTCCTCGAGCGGGCTCGGAGTTGCAACCATGACCCGGGGCCGACCGTTTGGATCTGATAAAAGTAAAAGAGAAGGGGGAGAGACGGCTCCAGACCACGGGTACAGCAGAGCATCACGAAGCCCGTCAGTACCGCAATCGAACAGGGGGTGAACTGGCAAAGGGGCACCATGAGATACTCCATGACCTGGATGAGGAAGGGATTGAGCGGGAAACGAAGGCCCAGGTGGAACATCTCGACGTAAACACCGACCTCGTTGCTCCTCGGAAGGCAGATCCGCTCGTCGATGAACGGAACTCGAACATCGTACGGGTAGCAAAGATACCTCTCCCGGATCTCCGTGGCCACTGAAGAAGGAGTCCCCAACGGCGTTCGGAGGATAACCGGGGGTACATTAAGCCGCACGGCAGCTGACGCCACGTCATCGCCGACGTACTCCGGGAAGAGCTTCCCCTTCCCCTTATCTCGAAAGGAACGAACCCCAGAGGAGGAACCTGATCCCACAAGCCGGGGCCCGCCCCGCCTCGACTCAGGAGGGTCCCTCGCCCCTTGGCCGGAACCACCTATCCTAAGAGCAGCCATAATATGAAAATAAGAAAGGAGTTACCTTTTATGTTAATTTGGAGAAGACAAGGAAACGAAGGCGATAGGAAACTCCAAGTTGCGGAAAGCAAAGACAGAGGGAAGAGCAAGGAAGAAATTGGGATCCACACAACCGGGGATCTTATATACCAGACCCATGGGCGAATTCAAAGCGCCTGACAGGCCTCGGAGAACCGGCGGCGTTTCGAAATCAGCGCCAAAGGAAGTCCAATCGATCCGCCTCATCATTACCTTCATTTATAACCATGCCTCGACTGACGCGCCACTCGGAACCCCAGGAGTCACATCGGTCGAACCGAACCGGCCAAGGCCGATCGGCTCCACCGATGGGGGCAATTGATACATCTATTTTACGAAGGCCCAACAATATAGACCCAAAAGCACAGCCCACCGAACGAAGCCTGAAAGATACGAGCCTGGGTGCCCGACCGCCGATCGGAAGCCCATCTGCGCGATCAGGCCCGCCCGGCAAAGCCCCATAGAGGGCCCCCAAATGTCGATCCGACCCGGCCCTGATGACGCACGAGTCACTCACCCGCTCCAGCGATAACCGTTCCCCCGATCCCGTGGCCACTTAATGGCTGTTATGGGGGAGGTGCTGGCATGGTGCAGGGAGCGGCGACGGGGGGGCGGATTGAGGGGGCACGATCGAGGGCAGACGAGCGACGTGGGTTGGGGGCAATCACGGCGGGAGGTCTATAAAAGGGTTAGAAGGACGACAGGACATGGGACCGCATCTCAGGTATCTAAAACCTAAGGTACTCCATCAACGACCTAGTTCCCACATCTCATCTCCATCCTCCCACGCTCGCGCCGTGAGACGCCGTTCCGATCTCCTCTCGAGTCGTACCGTCTCCGCCGGGCCTCCTCTTTCAGATCACTGTCTGACTTAGGCATCGGAGGGGATTTGGCCGGAACCAAGGTCCGGCCCCCTGACGAGCGTTCTCGTCTACGCAGGAGGACATCCGATCCACGGGCCGAGGCTTCCCCTCC
This sequence comes from Scilla litardierei, assembly GCA_030789695.1. Lineage (NCBI taxonomy): Eukaryota > Viridiplantae > Streptophyta > Magnoliopsida > Asparagales > Asparagaceae > Scilla > Scilla litardierei. The sequence goes on along the minus strand of CM061142.1, from coordinate 805,951,849 downwards.
GCCCCTCGCCGACCGCGCAACCAGCTGGACGATCGAGGCTACCCCTCGTCGTCTGACCGCCGAGGCCGAGCACATCCGACCGAGGCCGAGCGTCTCAACCCGGGCCGAGGCTTCCCCTCGCCCTACCAACGACCGAGGACCCCGATTCGGCCCAGCCGACGCGCACCACGTCGTCTGCAGTTCCGACTCGCGCCTCGTCTGCACCGACTCGACACACCCGAGGGACCCAAGCGGGCCCCTTGACCACGTTGACCGGGTTGTCCACGGTCAACGCGTTTGTAGTGAGAAAACACTCTGAAACATAGGTGCTATAGAGGGTCTAGCACCTGCCCACACATTCAAGTTGATTGGCCTATAGCATGTAGGGTTGGTTGAGTTAATCCATGATTTCATCTTAATCTCTAATGATCATGTAATTCACCTTTGCCTAATCCATGATTTCATCTTTTTGGTCGAAAAAATAACCAACAAACTGAAGAATCCAGCTGCCGACATGCCAACCAAAGCCCACATGGGCTGCTTGGACACCTACCCTCATAAATCCTCTTTAACTAACCATTGTTTGCAACGTAAGGAATGACGTTTTGGCCAACCGTATGATCCTATAAATAGAAGTGCAAAAGAGCAGCTTCAGATCATCCCAATCCCAAAAATCGAGTTCTCTTCTTCAAGAGAAAGAAGAGAGGCGGTTACCCAGAGAGGTGTAAGAGTGAGGGATTTCTCCGGTGAGAGGAAATTACCCTAGAGAGGGAAGTTACCCCAGAGAGGTAAATTTGTAGTGAGTTTTTTTTGTGTTTACCCTAGTGTGTAAATTATTTCCTGGTGAGAAATAGTGAAGTCTTTTTTACTCTCCAATTTTACTGTTTTACCATGATCAGTGTTTTTACTGTTTTACTGTAATTAGTAAGTCTTCTAGTGATCAGTGAGATTCACAACAAGTGGTATCAGAGCCTAGGTGAGCTGTGAGAGAGTTAAAAACAGGGAGGGAGTGAAGTTTTTTTTGGAGAGAATTGTTTATATTTTTTTTCTCTTCAAATGGAAGAATCATCCTCGTCGGGAGCTATGGTCAAACTGACGGCCATAAATTACACACTGTGGAGACCTCGAATGGAGGATCTCCTCAGTTGTAAAGATTTATTTGACCCATTGTATGTCAAAGGAGTAAAGCCGGAATCCACCAAAGAAGCTGACTGGAAGAAGATGAATCGAAAGACGATCGGTCAAATCCGACAATGGATCGATCACAGCGTCTTTCACCATGTTGCGCAGGAGACGGACGCATATGCCTTCTGGCAAAAGCTAGAGGACATATACCAAGCCAAGACTGCTCGAAACAAAGCCTTGTTAATGAGGCGACTGGTATATTTGAAGCTGCGGAGTGGAACTTCCGTTGCGGAGCACACGAGCGAGTTCCAGAGCCTGGTGAATCAACTATCTGCTGTGGAGTTACAGCTTGGAGATGAAGAGCAAGCTCTTCTTCTTCTCAATTCTCTTCCGGACAACTGGGAGACGTTGGTGGTCTTTCTCAGCAATTCGGCTCCAAACGGCAAACTTACTATATCTATGGTTAAGGATGCCCTCTTCAACGAGAAGGCCAGGAGAAAAGAAGCCGGCACCGACCAATCGCATGCCCTCGTGATAGAGACTCGAGGAAGACAACAAGGAGGTGGTCGAAGCTGGGGCAGAGGCAGGAGCAAAAGCCGTGGTAGGTCCACAGATGGGAGGAGGCCTACCTACAAGTGTTACCATTGTGGCATGGAGGGCCACATGAAGAAAAACTGCCGGAAGCTGTTGCGAGAACAAGGTCAAAATGGTTCTCAACAGAAGACGAATGGTGGAGAGGCGTTAGTCACTTGCACCGGAGAAGTGGCTATCTGTTCTATCCAAGAAGAGACATGCCTTCACGTTTCCAACCAGGACAGCGAGTGGGTGGTTGATACAGCAGCATCATTCCACGCCACTCCTTGAAGTGACTTCTTCACCAACTACAAGGCAGGAGACTTTGGCATCGTGAAGATGTGGAATACAAGTTCCTACAAGATCGTGGGAATTGGCGACGTTCGGATTCAGACGAACGTCGGCTGCACAATCACGTTGAAGGACGTCCGCCATGTGCCAGATCTCCGGCTGAACTTGCTCTCTGGGACAGCCCTTGACAAACAGGGCTTCGACAACCACTTCAGCAACGGCACATGGAGAATGACGAAAGGTGCCATGATTATCGCAAAGGGGCACATCTGCGGTACGTTATACAAAACTCATGTGAAGATATGTACCGATAGCCTTAACGTGGTGGAACGTGAGGCTACTCCAAGTCTGTGGCACCAACGACTTGTTCAAATGAGTGAGAGAGGGTTATCTCTCTTGACAAAGAAGGAGCTGATCTCAATAACTAAGGATGCTGGACTAGATCCTTGTCAGTATTGCTTAGTTGGCAAGCAACATCGAGTCTCCTTCAGTTCTTCTTCAACAAGGAGATCAGAGTTACTCAGTCTGGTACACTCTGATGTTTGCGGTCCCTTAGAGGTTGAATCGCTGGGTGGCAATAGGTATTTTCTGACCTTCATTGATGATGCTTCTCGGAAGGTGTGGGTCTACTTCTTGAGGACGAAAGACCAAGTGCTCGACTTCTTCAAGCTATTCCACGTCATGGTTGAACGTGAGACAGGAAAGAAGTTAAAGTGCTTCCGTTCAGACAATAGAGGCGAATACACTTCCAGAGCGTTCGATGTCTACTGCAGAAGCCAAGGCATTAGACATGAGAAGACGGTTCCTCGCACTCCACAACATAACGGCGTAGCTGAAAGGATGAACCGGACGATCATGGAGAATGTCAGAAGCATGCTCAGTATGGCTAAGCTACCAAAGCCATTCTGGGGGGGAAGCTGTTCATGCCGCCTGCTACCTCATCAACAGATTGTTGGATATTGGACTCCCCGGATTTGGTTTTGGATGATGAACAAACATAAATATATCGTGAACTAACACTTTGTGAGCGCAGTTATGGAGATCGTCGCCAAATTCATATGAATATCAATTACGACGTCTCAAGACTTCTCAAAGCACGTGATTGTATGCCTAAAGCTTCGTTGAAGCTTATGGACCATTTCAGAAGTCATGAAGATTCGATTGAAGCGTTTGAAGACGGCATCGTCAAGTTTTATTTATAGTCTTTAAGCTTCTTTCGTAGTATGTTAAGCCTTGAGTAGGTCTTACGGTTTAAATCTTCATAACGCTCATATCTTAGCTCTAGGATCTTAGTTGAAGTCCATACAATTCTTCCCGAAGCTTCGCGCTTCATTTCGGGACTTCTTGTGCATGTTAGTTGATTCAAGAAGAAGAACTGACCGACTAGATGGTGATCTAGTCGGTCGGCAAAGCTTCTTGGACCGACTAGTTTCAGTCAGTCTTTTCCAAGCTAGTTACTGTTTATCATTAGTCGGTCTGTGTTCATTGATCGACCGACTAGTTGATGAACTAGTCGGTCAACTTTCCTTCTTGGACCGACTAGTTGAGTTTTACTGTACATGCCAATTTTCACTTGACTTATTGTTTATCGTTAGTCGGTCTATGCACATTTGATGACCGACTAGTTGATGAACTAGTCGGTCAACATTTGTTCTTGGACCGACTAATTCAATTTGCTCTCAGACTATTTTTTTTCTCTTAGTCGGTCTCAGTTGAGTAACCGACCGACTAGTTGTGAAACTAGTCGGTCAGCTACTCTTCTTGGACCGACTAGTTCCTTTAGTCTGTGCTTTGACCTTTTCTCTGTTCATTCATTAGTCGGTATACGTAGATTGACCGACCGACTAGTTGATGAACTAGTCGATCAGTAGTTGTTCTTTGACCGACTAGTTGGGTTCAGAAAAGAGCCGTTGGAGCATTAATTGAAACGTTTTTTCTTTCTCTCTCTCCTCTAACTTATAAATACTTGATGAGCTGCATTCATTGCAGTCAAGGCTGATATTATTGCAAGTTAAAGATCAAGAGAAATCATTCCAAGCTCATTCAATGCTCTTTCATTCCATTCAATAATCTCTCCCCACTCTTACTTCCAAAGAGAGATTCATTGATTGTGAAGCCTTCCAAGCCAAGTGCTTGATCCTAGGTCACCATCATCCCCATAGCTCTCCATCGCTGATCTACATCTTGGAGCTAGGGTTTGGTGCCTCTTCTTCTTCCTCAAAATCATCTTTGCCCTAATTCGTAAGTATTACTCAAGGCATAGGTATTTTGTCGGAAAGAAGTTTTGTTTCATTTCAATTCATATTGTAAGTTTCACTCTCGGTTGTGAGAGTGTGGTTGCGATCCCGGGTTGTGGGAGTCACAAATTACTTTGTGTATGATTTGACTTGTGAAGGTTTTTCACAAGTATTTCATAGTGGAAATCTTGAGTTAGGGTTTCTAACTTGAGTATCCGGAGGGGATCCGGGTGGTTGGGACGTAGGATCACCGGGAACAAGTCGGGGAGACTTGGGTGGATCCGAACCCAGTAATATCATTGTTTGCGATTGTTTCTTTGTTGTCTAACATTTACATTTCCGCATTTTCCGCATTGTTTGGTAGAGTTTGCAAGTAATTAGGAATTAGCCTCTTAATTATTTTAAAGTACTATTCACCCCCCCCTCTAGTACTTGTGCAGTAGCTTAGCAGAGCATTATATTTGGTATCAGAGCCAAGTTTATAGCTATGTCTGCCAACGACAACAAGACCGTTCGTCCACCTTCCGACTATAGCACCTTCAGGAACCGTGAAGGAGCGTCTTCGGTGATAGAAGGACATTCTTGACGAGGCCTCCATTCTTCAACGGTACCAACTACGGGTACTGGAAATGCCGGACGAAAACTTTCCTCCGGAGTGCATCTCTATGGAGGGCCACGATGAAGGAATACGTCGAGCTTACCGAAGAAGACTTTGAGAAGTGGACTCCCGCGGAGGTCGCCGCGGAGGTGAGCAATGCCAAGGCAATGAACGACTTGCAATGCGCCTTGGAACCCGAGGATTTCAATAAGATATGCACATGTAAGAGTGCATATCAAATATGGAATTCCCTCCTCATACTACATGAAGGGACTAGTAGGGTAAGAGACTCCAAACTCGTGGTAGTTAATAGAGATTACGAGTTGTTTCATATGATACAGGGTGAGAAAATGAAGGAGTACTACGCTCGCTTCGTCGACATCACAAACGAGTTGGAGGCTCTCGGCAAAACCTACACCCAAAAGGAGAAAGTCTCGAAGATCATCAATGGACTTCCCTCTAGTTGGGAGAAACAGACCTTCGCCATCGAGGAAGGTAATGACATGAAAACCTATACAGTTGTTCAACTAATGGGTACTTTAATGTCATACGAGGTTCGCAAGGATAGCAAGCTTAAGTTGCAGGACAAGATGAAGTCCTATCTAAAGCAAGACGAGCCAAAGAAGAAGGCTATTTCTTTCAAGGCCGCTCCATCAACTTCCACATCAACCGATGATGAAGACTCGGAAAACGAGTTAGACTTGGAGTCCATGGCACTCATGGCCAAGAACTTCAACCGTTTCTTCCGAAAAGGTAACTATAAGAACAAAGCTAAATTTGGTTCTTCTAACGCCTCCTCCTCTCCTTTGTGTTTCAAGTGCAATAAGCCAGGACACATGAAAGCGGAGTGTCCTCTAAATAAGCAAAAGGAGAAGTGGAAGGCGCCGAAATTCAATAAGTCCAAGAAGTACAAAAAGGGGTACAAAAATGGACTTGTCGGAGCAACATTCACCGACTCTGAGGATTCCTCAAGCGGAGAGTCGGACGATGAGCAAATGGAGCAAGCGCACATGTGCTTCATGGCAAGAGAGGAGCATGATCAAAGATCTTCCTCCTCCGATGATAGCGACAACGAAGGCGATGAGGTAACCATGGATGACCTTAGGAATGCTAATTCTCAATTGTGGTCTAAGTATACTAAATTAGTAAATAGGTATACTAAAGTAAAAGATGATTTAGCTAGCATCCAAACCTCGCCTAAAACTATCATCACCAACAACGACACCGTTGTTGAAGAGTTGAAGAATGAGATTGTTAATCTCAAGACTCAACTTGAACATGTTAGCATTGAGGATCCGGAAGAACATAAGATAGAGGATTTGACTTCTCAAAACTCGACTTTGAGTATTGAGAATGAAAGTCTTAAATCTCGTGTTTATGTGCTCACATCGCAAGTATCCACTTTGGATACTTCTTTGCATTCTCTCACCGAGAAATATGAGAACACATTAGGCCGAATCAATGAATTCAATAAGAGTAAGTGCCATTTGGATAATATCCTAAGTGTCTTACCTCCGGCCAATCACCATGTTGGTTTGGGGTATACTTTGGGAAAGTCATCCAAGTCGGCCACTACTTTTGTTAGGCCAACTTCCGATGCCTCAACGAGTGGTAGCAAACACTCTATTGGTAGTTCATCTACCAATGGTGCTTCCACCTCGTCCACACCGTCTTTTGGAAAGAAACCCACTTTGGGTGGACCTCCAAAGAAGGGCCATGCCTACATGTAAACCAATACCATGCCACGTAGGAACACACGTCCTACTCCACCGGCTCACACATATGATGCTTTCTATGATACATGTTCACGGGCACGTGCACACCATGTGAGACACCCTCACGCACGTGTTCCCCCACATGCATATGTTCACCCACGTCATCATATGAATAATTATCGTCGTGCACCATTCCATCATGTTCCTTATGCCTATCCACAACATGCATCACGTAGAAATCAACGTCGCATGCATGCACCCAATAGAATGAGGGTTCCCAAAATATTCACAATTTGGAGCCCAAAGGACACAAGCATGGATGAAAAACAAGTTTACATGAATGCTTATTTTTCGGATGTTGTGCATAGTAGAAATTATGTGAGGAAGTCTAAGTCCAATTGGACTTGGCTTCCAAAGGTCTAATCTTTTGGACCCAATGACCTTGGGTACCATGATATGAAATATTCTATCTTTAGGTACTCAAGGAAAAGAAAAAGAAAAGGAGCAACAAATTTAAATTTAGCTCCAAGGGGAATTGGATACTCGATAGCGGGTGTTCAAAACACATGACGGGTGACGCTCAATTGCTCTACGGAGTGGTGCCCATTGCAAATGGAAACCGCGTCGTATTTGGAGGCAACGAGAGCGGAACTATCATAGGTGTTGGAAAAGTGGGTAATCCTTCTAAACCCCTTATATGTGATGTTTACCTTGTTAAAGGATTAAACCACAATCTTATTTCAATAAGCCAATTTTGTGACAAAGGTTACAAAGTTAGCTTTGCAAAAGGAATGTGCCATATTTTAAATAAGAATACTAATGATGTATTATTTTACGGCACACGTCATAAGGATATATATATCCTAGATCTTCCAAGTACACATGAACAATGTCTCATTGCCAACACAAGTGAACAACACTTATGGCATAGACGTTTTGGTCATGTGAACTTTGGAACACTATTTAAGCTTTCCAAGTTAAACTCTATTAGAGGCTTCCCTAAGCTAGTCTTTCAAAAGAAAAGCTTTTGTGACTCGTGTCAACGAGGCAAGCTTCCAAAATCTTCATTTAAACCTAAGAAAAGCATTTCTTCTAAACGGCCACTAGAGATATTACATCTAGATTTATTTGGGCCAACTAGAGTTGCTTCATTAGGTAATGCTAGATATGGGCTTGTCATCTTTGATGACTTTTCTAGGTTTACTTGGGTATTTTCATTATGTAATAAAAATGAAGCTTTTGAAAACTTCACAATTTTTGTTAAGAAAGTACAAAATCTCATTGGAACCACCATTGTCACTATTCGTAGTGATCATGGATGGGAATTTGAGAATGAGTCTTTTGAGACATTTTGTGATGAAGTTGGTATTACACACACCTTCTCTTTCCCTCGTGCACCTACTCAAAATGGTGTAGTTGAGAGAAAGAATAGGACGCTAGTGGAGTGTGCTCGCACTATGCTTGATGATAGCCAACTTGGCCATCAATTTTGGGCGGAAGCGGTACACACCGCTTGCTATGTGTTTAATAGAATACTTTTGAGGCCCGGCACTAAACAAACTTGTTATGAATTGTTGTTTGGTAGGTTGCCTCAAGTTAAACATTTTCGTGTTTTTGGTTCAAAATGTTTTATTAAGAACACGTATGGTAGCTTGGATAAATTCGATCCAAGATCCGATGAGGGGATTTTTGTTGGATATTCTTCGCGTAGCAAAGCCTACTGGATATACAACAAACGAACCTCAACGATCGAGGAATCACTTCATGTTTCGTTTAATGAAGGATTTGTTCCAACTAGAATTACTAATGATGATGACTCTATGGATGTCTTATGTGATTCAATTGGTAATTCTAACTCTAATAATTATATTGATTCTATTGAGACTAACCCAACTAATGAAGTTGTTGAGAATGTTCCTAGTGATCAACGTATTCCCAAACGGCTTCATACCGTTCGTGACCATCCTCATGAGCAAGTCATTGGCAATATCCATGATAGTGTCAAGACGAGATCGTAAGTGAACTACTTCGCTCATTGTGCCTTTGTCTCCTCGATAGAGCCAAAGAATGTTAATGAAGCGTGCGAAGATGGTGCTTGGATCTTAGCCATGGATGAGGAACTCATTCAATTCGAGAGGAATGAGGTTTGGGAGCTTGTTCCATTGCCATCGAAGAATCACACCGTCATAGGGACAAAGTGGATCTTCAAGAACAAAACGACGAAAATCATGTCGTCGTCCGGAACAAAGCTCGGTTAGTTGCTCAAGGCTACCGTCAAGAGGAAAGTATTGATTTCGAAGAATCCTTCGCTCCGGTAGCTAGATTAGAATCAATTAGATTATTATTGTCTTTTGCATGCCATAAAAATTTCAAACTATTTCAAATGGATGTAAAAAGTGCATTTTTAAACGGAGATGTAGTTGAGGAAGTTTATGTTTCTCAACCTCTGAGCTTTATTAATGAAAAATTTCCAAATCATGTTTTTAAACTAAAGAAAGTGCTTTACGGTTTGAGACAAGCTCCTCGAGCTTGGTATGATCGCCGAAAGAATTTTCTTTTGGATTTGAATTTTAAAATGGGAGAAGCCGATTCTACACTTTTTGTTAAGCATTCGAATAATGATATAATTTTAGTTCAAATATATGTTGATGATATCATTTTCGGTGCTACTAACTTTGCTCTTTGCGAAGAGTTTTCTAATATGATGAAGGAACAATTTGAGATGAGCCACATGGGTGAGCTCAAATATTTCTTAGGTCTCCAAATTCGCCAAATGGACGATGCAATCTTCATCCACCAAACGAAGTATACGGTCGAGTTGCTAAATCGATTTGGAATGGAGAATGCCTCCGGAAAGCAGACTCCAATGAGCACGACTACGCATCTTGATAAGGATACGGGCGGTAAGGATGTAGACATTCGTCTATATCGAGGTATGATAGGTAGTTTACTTTATCTTACCGCAAGTAGGCTCGATATTATGTTTGCCGTATGCGTATGTGCTCGTTATCAGTCTCAACCTAAGGAGTCTCACTTAGTAGCGGTAAAACGTATTTTCCGTTATCTAAGTTATACACTTGATTTTGGATTACTTTATCCAAAATCTAGCACATATGAGTTAATATCATATAGTGATGCCGATTATGCGGGATGCAAATCCGACAGGAAAAGTACTAGTGGCACTTGCCATTTTATAGGAAATTCCCTTGTCTCTTGGTTTTCCAAGAAGCAAAATTCCGTATCACTTTCAACCACCGAGACGGAATACATTGCCGCCGGTGCCGCGTGTGCTCAAGTTCTTTGGATGAGACACACACTTAAAGACTTTGGTATAAACTGTGATACTTGCCCTATCATGGTTGACAACCAAAGTGCAATATGTCTTTCCAAGAACCCGGTACACCATTCCCGTTCGAAACACATAGATGTCCGACACCATTTCTTAGATGATCATGTTGCTAAAAAGGACATCATATTAGTGTACGTTGAAACCCAGAAGCAAACCGCCGATATTTTCACGAAACCCCTAAAGGAGGACTCCTTTGTGCGGTTACGTGATTCGGGTTCAATATTACATATATAACCCCCCATTTAGCCCTATTTTATGCTCACATGATGCTAAATTCATCTCTAATTCATACGTATTTTCTACACATTTATTTATTAGAGAAAACACACTATTTGAGCACAAAACAGTAATTAATGGAGTATTTCTGTACTTTTTATATTTTTCCTAGCACCGTCTCGATCTCACGATTCCAACGACTATTTATTTGTATTTTTCTTAGATCTGTGCTAATTACTATGAATTTTTGAATGCAGAATACCAATTAAATGGGGAAATACGCACACAATACGGCGTAAATACGAAAATACGGGATCCGCACGAATTACCGCAGCCACGTGGCGCTGCCGCATCCGCTGATCACCGATCCAACGGCTATAACGAGAAGGGCGACGCGGCTTCATTGGGCTCGTCCGATCAGAGATCTACGGCGGAGAACGAAGCGGATCGGCGATATTGAGAGACACGTGGCGTCAATCCACGCGCTCCCGCCCAAATCCAACGCGCCACAGCAGCGGGCGACGCGGCAATGAGCGGACCGTTGGATTACGATCCAACGGTCGAAGGCGAAGCGCGGAAGCGGATCCGCGAGCGGGCGACGTGGACTCCATCAGCACCGTTACTTCAAGATCCGACGGCTCAGGGCGATACAAAGTGACATTCGCAGCTGCTCGCGAACGGGCGACGTGGCGAGCTTGGAGCCGTTCAATCATGGGATCCGACGGCTGGGATTCTCTCCGATCCGAATTCGATATCGTTCGCGGAGCGGGCGAAAGCAGACCCGTTTATATGGCCACGTGGCGGCCCAGCGTTCGATCCCGCACGGATCGAACGGCCAGTATTTGCGCCGGTAATTTTGAGCGGGTTTGGGCGAGAATTTTAGCGGGTTTAGACCCGTTAAGCCTATTTAAACCCGTAATGAGCGTATATAAGGTATTTTAGGGTTTTTTGAGCGTATTCAAGGAGATTGGGGCGTATTTTGGGCTTATTGGAGGCTCTAGGAGCCGTATCTTCCCCCTGAAAAATTTTGTAAAATTCCAGAGGCTTGTTTTATTATTTTCAGAGAGTTTGAAGTCTTTTCAAGGAGAATTGGTGATATTTTCTTCAACTTCTACCTCGTATTTTAGTGTTTTTCATCGTATTTTGCTATGAATTCAATGTATTTGGCTATGGATCTTGTTTATTCTGATATTATGAGTAGCTAAAACTTAATTGTGCTTGGTATGGAGTAGTTAGGTGATATAATTTGTGTTTATTTGGTTGTATTCCTCGTGCTAAACCGTTAAACGTCGCTAAAATTGTAATCTTTGTTCGTAAATCGCCTTTTTCAGATTCCAAAAGAATTGAGTTAGTCGATGATCGCCCCAAAAGGGTGAGTTTTGATCTCCCCAAAAGGGAGTTTCATACCGTAGTTTTGATCTCTCCAAAAGAGAGTTTCATATCGTATTATAACTTTAGCGACGATCTTTTTGAATATTGTGTTTGAACCCCCAAAAGGGCATCTTCCGATGAATTGCTCCCAAAAGGAGAATTCATTGAATTATATTGGATATTTTCCCGGTGAATTGCTCTCAAAAAGAGAATTCATTGTGATATATTCATCAACCAAATTAATACGAATTATCGATCCTAACGAACCCATACCATGTGCAAACTTTTTATAGGTATTTTCAGACACGATTTTCTATGTTTATTTTGTTCACGTGTTCACATCACCATCACCGTCACCATTGTTGAAGTGGTAGTTTCTTTTCGTAGGATTTCTATTTGATTTGAATTGTGGTTGCAACAGATTTCTTCCTGTGGATTCGACATCTGGACTCCCAGATTTTACTACTTAAACGGACTCTTGCGCTTGAGAGAGAGCACCTTCCGGTCCCACCAAGTTTTTGGCGCCGTTGCCGGGGAGGAATGGTTTGTGACTACGGTTTATTTCATTCAGAGGACCTTCGGTGAGATCTTTCCACTTTACTGTACATAAGCTTTTTTTTATTATTTTATTTTAATTTTATTTCAAAATGGAATATATGAACTTCTATTGCACAAACAATCTTTATGATGCACGATATGCTAATGCACACAAACATAGAATGGAGAAGCTCAAAATTGTTAATTTTAATCAAACTGACTGTGAAACTTTCTTTCAGGCCTGGAGGAGGTTCACAGACATTATATCGAGCTATCCGCAGCATGGGTTCACAAATGAAGAGCTTATGGCGTCCTTCCTAGATGGACTACAACCACAGCTGTAGTAATTATTGGGAGACATGACGCCGACAGTGGCGTGGGAATACATGGAGTCTCTGCAAGAAAACGAAGAAACCGTGGAAGAGACTTCAGAGAGCGATTCAACGGAGCCTTCGTGCCTCGATCAAGAAGAGCAAAGCGTAGACGTACCTTTGCAATCCTTGAAAGAGGAAGCTTACCAGACTATTCAGACACAGGAGGCCACATCCCACCAATTCCAGGAGAATTTCCTTGCTCGGAGTCGGCAGATTCAGAAATCCATCGAAGATCTTACTCTGATGGCCACTTGCTTAGAAGAAGGTAATGCTTTTGAAACTCAATTTAAAGATTCTAATACGAGTTTATCTTCTATTGCAGGTATATCGAGCGAGCCATGTCACGTTGAGGACACGAATGAAAATATCTACATGGCAAGAAGTGTGTGCAAAAGAGAGGTCGAGCTAGCAATTTTGGATAAACAGGAGGAGGACATAGCTAGGGAAAAAGGTTTTGAGATTATCGCCATGGAGCCAGAACCATTCCCTCCTCCAGTTTTGTCCCAAAATCATTTATCCCTCTCCCCATTGATCGAGCATCGTACAGAGAGTAGTGCAAATCTTTCAGGGAGTAGTCGTCAACTTATTTTAATTTCTTTCACTTATTTTGATGACTACATTTGGAATAATTTTATTTCGAAGAATTTTAAACTAAAATGGATTGACATGACTCATCTCTTGCAGGATATAGGTGGACATCTTCTAGAGATGCTGGGAGTCACGTTGCTGGGATCCAGTTTAGTCGTTGGAGGAAGAATAATCGCCGAGGAGCGCAAGGAGCAAATTGAACAACTTCTCCCACCATTAAAGATTCGGGATCCGCCATTTGATCACGGTGTGTTCTTTCCAGTAGTGTAGTTTTTATATGCTTTCTAGGTTGTTTGCTTGAATAAACTCGTACCTCTTCCGACATTGAGGACAATGTCCATCTTTAGTTGGGGGGTGTGTATGAGACCTTAGGATTTTTTTTTTGAGAAGAATAAATCGCCAAATCTCATCTTTTAAAACTCATTCATATGCCTCTAATGCGGATGATTATACATTAATTGTGTTCTAAAAATTGTTTAAGGCTTGATTAATTATTTTTCCTCCATGGAATTGCCGTTAATATGCTATTCATGAAAATTTTCAATTTCCATGATTAATATCTCGAAATAGTTTGAATTGATTTCATGCATGCTAATGTGATGGAAAAAGCTTAAGTATACACGATTTTTAAGAATATTTTTCAAGTTGAAGAGGAATTTGGCCTTGGTTATCAATGTTTATATTCAAAGAATGGGTTTTGAGTTGCTTACAAAAAAAAGAAAAGAAAAAAAAAATGAATGACAAAAGAATGATGAAAAATGAATGAATAAGTATGTCACTAATAAATAACTTGGTTGGCTCGAGTAGTACAGTCCGAGGGGTCCTTTTTGGCCTAATGCCCTATTATCGTCTGATTTGGGAGCCATTGATAGGAAACTCACTCATTTGATGGAGCGATCCAAGTTATACTTTTTTCTGCGAATGTTGCTTGATGCGCTTTACGCGGAACGAAAAAAAAGGAATGGTGAATATACTAAGCAACTTCAATACACATATCCTGAATGATTGTTTTTGATAGGCCAATTCCTTGGAAACAAGAAAACTAGAGAAAAACGACGTGTTATACTTTCGCTTGCGCAAAACGATGCTTGCACGTTATTTACTCATACTAGACTAGAGAAAATATCATGTGATTGATTTTGTTCATGAATGTGTATATTAATGGTCAAGACCATGTTGGAATGCGTATTAGTGAGCCAGGCCATAAGAGATTGATAGAACTTATTGTGTTATTAACCATCCGTATTTATCGCTCTTTTTGCTAGAGACTAGCAAATCGCTAGTTGGGGGGTGTGATTCGGGTTCAATATTACATATATAACCCCACATTTAGCCCTATTTTGTGCTCACATGATGCTAAATTCATCTCTAATTCATACGTATTTTCTACACATTTATTTATTAGAGAAAACACACTATTTGAGCACAAAACAGTAATTAATGGAGTATTTCTGTACTTTTTATATTTTTCCTAGCACCGTCTCGATCTCACGATTCCAACGACTATTTATTTGTATTTTTCTGAGATCTGTGCTAATTACTATGAATTTTTGAATGCAGAATACCAATTAAATGGGGAAATACGCACACAATACGGCGTAAATACGAAAATACGGGATCCGCACGAATTACCGCGGCCACGTGGCGCTGCCGCATCCGCTGATCACCGATCCAACGGCTATAACGAGAAGGGCGACGCGGCTTCATTGGGCTCGTCCGATCAGAGATCTACGGCGGAGAACGAAGCGGATCTGCGATATTGAGAGACACGTGGCGTCAATCCACGCGCTCCCACCCAAATCCAACGCGCCACAGCAGCGGGCGACACGGCAATGAGCGGACTGTTGGATTACGATCCAACGGTCGAAGGCAAAGCGCGGAAGCGGATCCGCGAGCGGGCGACGTGGACTCCATCAGCACCGTTACTTCAAGATCCGACGGCTCAGGGCGATACAAAGTGACATTCGCAGCTGCTCGCGAACGGGCGACGTGGCGAGCTTGGAGCCGTTCAATCATGGGATCCGACGGCTGGGATTCTCTCCGATCCGAATTCGATATCGTTTGCGGAGCGGGCGAAAGCAGACCCGTTCATATGGCCACGTGGCGGCCCAGCGTTCGATCCCGCACGGATCGAACGGCCAGTATTTGCGCCGGTAATTTTGAGCGGGTTTGGGCGAGAATTTTAGCGGGTTTAGACCCGTTAAGCCTATTTAAACCCGTAATGAGCGTATATAAGGTATTTTAGGGTTTTTTGAGCGTATTCAAGGAGATTGGGGCGTATTTTGGGCTTATTGGAGGCTCTAGGAGCCGTATCTTCCCCCTGAAAAATTCTGTAAAATTCCAGAGGCTTGTTTTATTATTTTCAGAGAGTTTGAAGTCTTTTCAAGGAGAATTGGTGATATTTTCTTCAACTTCTACCTCGTATTTTAGTGTTTTTCATCGTATTTTGCTATGAATTCAATGTATTTGGCTATGGATCTTGTTTATTCTGATATTATGAGTAGCTAAAACTTAATTGTGCTTGGTATGGAGTAGTTAGATGATATAATTTGTGTTTATTTGGTTGTATTCCTCGTGCTAAACCGTTAAACGTCGCTAAAATTGTAATCTTTGTTCGTAAATCGCCTTTTTCAGATTCCAAAAGAATTGAATTAGTCGATGATCGCCCCAAAAGGGTGAGTTTTGATCTCCCCAAAAGGGAGTTTCATACCGTAGTTTTGATCTCTCCAAAAGAGAGTTTCATATCGTATTATAACTTTAGCGACGATCTTTTTGAATATTGTGTTTGAACCCCCAAAAGGGCATCTTCCGATGAATTGCTCCCAAAAGGAGAATTCATTGAGTTATATTGGATATTTTCCCGGTGAATTGCTCTCAAAAAGAGAATTCATTGTGATATATTCATCAACCAAATTAATACGAATTATCGATCCTAACGAACCCATACCATGTGCAAACTTTTTATAGGTATTTTCAGACACGATTTTCTATGTTTATTTTGTTCACGTGTTCACATCACCATCACCGTCACCATTGTTGAAGTGGTAGTTTCTTTTCGTAGGATTTCTATTTGATTTGAATTGTGGTTGCAACAGATTTCTTCCCGTGGATTCGACATCTGGACTCCCAGATTTTACTACTTGAACGGACTCTTGCGCTTGAGAGAGAGCACCTTTCGGAGCCCACCATTACGTCGAGAATTGGGGATTATGGGTGAATCCGAGATATAGGATTCATTTTTTATTCAATATTCTTGCATGCTATTCTATTCGTTATATTTGCTCATGCTTGTAGTATTGAAATTTTCTGGATTTTTGTTGAATTTTCAGAATTTTCGCTCGATTTGTGCGTAATCGTCAAATTTCAGATTTTCGATGTTTAATGGGGTAGTATAATGATTAATGAGAGTATTTTGATGTTTCATCCAAGTGTGATTAGGAGAGAAATCAAATTTCATAGATTTTCAATTTTTGGACCTCTTTAGTCGGTTCATGTTCAGTGACCGACCGACTTGATTGAGATCTAGTCGGTCAGTAAATGGACACAGACCGACTAATTCTTGTCAGTAAACTTGGGTTCAGTCACTGTTTGCAACTAGTCGGTTCAAGCTCATTGACCGACCGACTAGATCGTGATCTAGTCGGTCAGTGCTTGAACTGTGACCGACTAGTTGTGCCAGGGGCTGTTTTGTCTTTTCGAATTCCAGTCGATTAAATCCTCATCCGATCGACTTCTTTTGCATTTAGTCGATCGATCTCCAGCCAACACCCCGACCCCCGCTCTTACCCTTCGACTTCCGGCCGTTTTCCGACCAAACCCGCCGTCGCCCTCTCCTCCTAGGTGACTCTCCTCCCTCTCCTAGCTTCCTAGGGTTAGGATTAGCTCTCTAGGGTTCAGTTTCTAGATCTTAGGGTTAGGGTTTCACTTATTTCGATTTTCTAGGGTTTGTGATTAGGGTTTCTTCGATTCGATCTCGTGTGTCGTGTCGTGCCGCGCTTATGGCTCGTACACGTATCCCGATCACTCCCTCTGGCCCTTCGCCCATGACCGTAGATTCGCCACCCTCGGACCCCTCTCCTCCGAAACGCCGTTTGAAGCCTACCGAACCCTCTTCGTCTTCGCCTCCTCTTAAGCGTAAGAGGACGACGAAAGCGAAGCCCCGTGATCAACCCAAGCCCAAGCCCAAGCCTAAGCCCAAGACCAAGGTGCTTGCCTCTCCCTCCTCTTTCCACACTCCTACCGATTCCGATACCGAGTTCATTCCCGAGACTGAGACTCATAGGGAACCTACTCCTCCTACCCATCCTGAGTCTAGCTCCCGACCACGTACATCTACCCGTAAGCCTAAGGGAAAGGCTCCGATGCCGATAGGCGGTGTCGATATCTCGTTGTGTCGCGACGACCCTATGTGTCTCGCGGCTTACAACCGTATCGAACATTGCCCGCTGCTTCTGGAGCATTTCGTCCAGATTAGTGACTTCATAGGGCTAGCTGATCTTCTGTCGTCTTCGGGTCTTATCGATTACCTTCGATATGATCCTAAGGCGAATCCTCACCCCTACCCTCGTTTAGTCAAACTTTTCTATGCCAATAGGATTCGGGGTCAGTACGACGAGACCCACTCGATTGAGATGACTGTTTTGGGGACTCCTATAGTCCTCACGGCAGAAATCTTAGGAGAGATTTTGGGTATCTCCTCGTCTGGCCTCCTCCCCTCTGACATTTCTGTAGATGATATTTCTTCCCTAGATCAGACCATCCTTTCTGAGATTTTCCATCAGATTCCTCCCGCCATGATTGGCGTTCCCTCCAAATCCTTCAAGCCTAATGCATGGGTCCTGAATTTGATTCTGAAGTCGTGCTTGCTTCCCAAGTACGGCTCCTCATCTCTACCATCCCAGCCTTTTCTGAAGTTGATCTACGCTATTTTCATGGGGAGCTCGATTAACTGGGCTCGCATTATACTCGATAAGATGGATTCTTTCGAGTGTATTCGCAAGACCACGAAGTCGGCTCACATCCCCTTCACGTGCTTGTTGACCCTTGTTTTTCGCCACTTCCGTGTCACACTTCCTCGTGACGATGAGCGTCCACTTGGTCCTCCTCTAAACGCGATGGCCGTCAAGAAGTCTCTTGCGGCACTCCGTCACGTTCAGAGGACGACACCTTCAGCGTCTGCCTCCGCCTCTGCCTCAGCTGCTCCCTCTACCTCGCTTGACGAGCTCGCACGTTCGATCAGACGTGTGGAGTCTCGGTATGCTCGGACTGAGGAGATTCTGGCTCGTATTGCCTCACACTTTGGGATTGAGATCCCTCCTCCAGTTTCTGAGGATGAGGAGTTGGATGAGGAGGAGCTTGAGGAGCTTGTTCGTGCTTCTACTCGTGCCCCCGAGGGCACTTCTGGTGCTGCTGCTGTCTCTTCTGCCGTGCCTGAGACTTCTGCCGTCGCTCCAGTTGACCTTCCAGCTGATCCAGTTACCACCTCCGCTCCTGCTGAGCCTGCAGTTGCTTTTGATCCTCCCGCTGCCTCTTGAGCTTCTTAGAGGCCTCTCCCGATGCTCATTGGATGACATATCTAGTTGTGAGAGATGTTGGGTAGGATAGTGTGGGTGGCTATGATTTTTGGACCATTTTGATGATGTATTTTGATGTACTTTGATGATGTTGTATGTTGTGTGACACTCTGATATCTGTTTGATATGATGATGTATTTTGTGCCCCGATCGTTGGATCGATGTTTTGTATGTCAGTGATGTATATTTTTGATGTACTCTGGTTCATATTATATATATATATATATATATATATATATATATATATACATCGACGTTGACATTTCATTCTATTGTGCACATTATATTTTTTTGTCTCTGATGCTTGAATTCGTCGCTCGACGAAAATACTTGGTTTAATAGAAATTTCTTCTATGGATACATAGAATTGTTTTCCATGCACTAAATTAACCAAGAATGTTGATATTGGAGAGTATATTCCATAACTCAATCCGTAAAATTGATTTGAGTTCTTGATGATTTTATTCATCGATTTTCGACTTTGGTCTCATTGACATGCTTTGATTTTATTCGTATTTTTATTTGGTGTAACTTGAACCATCGTCGTATTCTACGACTCCCGTGCTTTTATTTGAAGCCATTGTTGTTGTCGTTGATCTCCTCCCGCTCTTTTTGCTAATGCCAAAGGGGGAGAGATATAATAATAACGATGTGCTAAATGATAATTTAAAGCATTATTCCAAGAATCTAATTTGATATGTTAGATTCAGGGGGAGTTAAGATATATAAATGGATTTTCAAATCCGATATTTCAGTAACCAACATTTGGTATTCGATATTTCAATAATCGATTCTCATTTATATACTTTACTCGTCTGCTTGATGCGTATTATTATTGTTTAATTTGGAATTAACGTGTCATCAATGCAGGGGGAGTAAGTAAATTACATTTGAATCATTATTTTTTATTATTATTTATGTTGGTTTGTCATCACCAAAAAGGGGGAGAATGTTGGATATTGGACTCCCCGGATTTGGTTTTGGATGATGAACAAACATAAATATATCATGAACTAACACTTTGTGAGCGCAGTTATGGAGATCGTCGCCAAATTCATATGAATATCAATTACGACGTCTCAAGACTTCTCAAAGCACGTGATTGTATGCCTAAAGCTTCGTTGAAGCTTATGGACCATTTCAGAAGTCATGAAGATTCGATTGAAGCGTTTGAAGACGGTATCGTCAAGTTTTATTTATAGTCTTTAAGCTTCTTTCGTAGTATGTTAAGCCTTGAGTAGGTCTTACGGTTTAAATCTTCATAACGCTCATATCTTAGCTCTAGGATCTTAGTTGAAGTCCATACAATTCTTCCCGAAGCTTCGCGCTTCGTTTCGGGACTTCTTGTGCATGTTAGTTGGTTCATGAAGAAGAACTGACCGACTAGATGGTGATCTAGTCGGTCGGCAAAGCTTCTTGGACCGACTAGTTTCAGTCAGTCTTTTCCAAGCTAGTTACTGTTTATCATTAGTCGGTCTGTGTTCATTGATCGACCGACTAGTTGATGAACTAGTCGGTCAACTTTCCTTCTTGGACCGACTAGTTGAGTTTTACTGTACATGCCAATTTTCACTTGACTTACTGTTTATCGTTAGTCGGTCTATGCACATTTGATGACCGACTAGTTGATGAACTAGTCGGTCAACATTTTTTCTTGGACCGACTAATTCAATTTGCTCTCAGACTATTTGTTTTTCTCTTAGTCGGTCTCAGTTGAGTAACCGACCGACTAGGTGTGAAACTAGTCGGTCAGCTACTCTTCTTGGACCGACTAGTTCCTTTAGTCTGTGCTTTGACCTTTTCTCTGTTCATTCATTAGTCGGTATACGTTGATTGACCGACCGACTAGTTGATGAACTAGTCGGTCGGTAGTTGTTATTTGACCGACTAGTTGAGTTCAGAAAAGAGCCGTTGGAGCATTAATTGAAACGTTTTTCTTTCTCTCTCTCCTCTAACTTATAAATACTTGATGAGCTGCATTCATTGCAGACAAGGCTGATATTATTGCAAGTTTAGAGATCAAGAGAAATCATTCCAAGCTCATTCAAAGCTCTTTCATTCCATTCAATAATCTCTCCCCACTCTTACTTCCAAAGAGAGATTCATTGATTGTGAAGCCTTCCAAGCCATGTGCTTGATCCTAGGTCACCATCATCCCCATAGCTCTCCATCGCTGATCTACATCTTGGAGCTAGGGTTTGGTGCCTCTTCTTCTTTCTCAAAATCATCTTTGCCCTAATTCGTAAGTATTACTCAAGGCATAGGTATTTTGTCGGTAAGAAGTTTTGTTTCATTTCAATTCATATTGTAAGTTTCACTCTCGGTTGTGAGAGTGTGGTTGTGATCCTGGGTTGTGGGAGTCACAAATTACTTTGTGTATGATTTGACTTGTGAAGGTTTTTCACAAGTATTTCATAGTGGAAATCTTGAGTTAGGGTTTCTAACTTGAGTATCCGGAGGGGATCCGGGTGGTTGGGACGTAGGATCACCGGGAACAAGTCGGGGAGACTTGGGTGGATCCGAACCCAGTAATATCGTTGTTTGCGATTGTTTCTTTGTTGTCTAACATTTACATTTCCGCATTTTCCGCATTGTTTGGTAGAGTTTGCAAGTAATTAGGAATTAGCCTCTTAATTATTTTAAAGTACTATTCACCCCCCCCCCCTCTAGTACTTGTGCAGTAGCTTAGCAGAGCATTATATTTGGTATCAGAGCCAAGTTTATAGCTATGTCTGCCAACGACAACAAGATGCAACAAAAATCGGCCAGCTGAAGAAGGAACTCTCTAAGTTTTTTGATATGAAAGACTTAGGTCCGGCTCAACAAATTGTGGGAATGCAGATAGTCCGATATAGGAAACACAACAAGCTATGGCTATCTCAGGAGAAATATGTTGAACGCGTGATCAAGAGATTCAAGATGGATCATGCCAAACCAGTTAGCATTCCATTGGCCAACCACTTCAAGTTGAGCAGGATGTCAAGCCCTTCATCCAAGAAAGAGACGGAGGAGATGTCATCGATACCTTATTCTTCAGCAGTTGGGAGTCTGATGTATACAATGGTGTGTACACGTCCTGACATTGCCCATGCGGTGGGAATGGTGAGCCGATTCCTTTCTAATCCAGGAAAGGAACATTGGGAGGCGGTCAAGTGGATTTTTCGATACCTGAAGGGTACTTCAAAGGCATGTCTATGCTACGGAGAAGCTGATCTAATCTTGGAGGGCTATACAGATTCAGATATGGCTAGAGATCTTGATAGTAGAAAATCTACATCAGGATTTGTCTACACTTTTGCCGGGGGAGCTGTGTCCTGGCAATCAAGATTGCAGAAGTGCGTTGCGCTATCCACAACAGAGGCGGAGTATCTTGCAATTACAGAAGCTGGTAAGGAAATGTTGTGGTTAAAGCGATTTCTCCAAGAATTAGGGATCAAGCAGAAAATGTACATGGTACATTGTGATAGTCAAAGTGATTTAGATCTGAGCAAGAATTCGATGTATCATGCTCGGACAAAGCACATTGACATTCGGTATCATTGGATACGGGAGGTGATGGATCAACAGCTGTTGAGACTAGTGAAGATCCACACGAAGGAGAATCCGGCAGGTATGTTCACGAAGGTGGTGACACGGGAGAAGCTGGAGCTGTGCAGAGACATAGCTGGGATGGTTGTTAAGTGAAAATCATTTTGGATGCAGCTGGAGGGGGAGAATTGAAGAATCCAGCTGCCGACATGCCAACCAAAGCCCACATGGGCTGCTTGGACACCTACCCTCATAAATCCTCTCTGACTAACCATTGTTTGCAACGTAAGGAATGACGTTTTGGCCAACCGTATGATCCTATAAATAGAAGTGCAAAAGAGCAGCTTCAGATCATCCCAATCCCAATAATCGAGTTCTCTTCTTCAAGAGAAAGAAGAGAGGCGGTTACCCAGAGAGGTGTAAGAGTGAGGGATTTCTCCGGTGAGAGGAAATTACCCTAGAGAGGGAAGTTACCCCAGAGAGGTAAATTTGTAGTGAGTTTTTTTTTTGTGTGTTTACCATAGTGGTGAGAAATAGTGAAGTCTTTTTTACTCTCCAATTTTACTGTTTTACCGTGATCAGTGTTTTTACTGTTTTACTGTAATCAGTAAGTCTTCTAGTGATCAGTGAGATTCACAACACAAACTAACAAACCACTAGCGCAGTGTTTTCATCTTTCAAGTGTGCAGCAAGCCAAGGAACCGCCTAACAAACTAACAAGCTAACCTCACTCATGCTTGCTTTACTCCCCTAGATATACGCATCATGAATCGCATATACAGGATGCGAGAACTCGCTATAAAATCCACGCAGGAGCCCAGTAAAACTTGGCAGCTAGCAGTGATCGATGGCCGTGGTGAAGAACGAGGCAATCGCCGTCATCGTCATTGCGGCCTTCATGCTGCAGTGTGCCGATGCAGCAGCTGCAAGGAGCATGAACGATCCCATGTCTGCAGGCGACGATCTCGCTCGATGCAGGTACCAATGCGTGAGCAACTACGAGGACTGCTACTACGGGTGCTCCACGGACACGTGCCACGCACTGTGCGAGGAAATCTACCAGGGTTGCAGCGACGGCTGCGACAGAAATTTCCCGCCTTCCACAGCTTCGAACAGCACTCCGTAGCACTGCAGCAGCACTCACAGCATGGCACATTACGTGGATAATATCCTTAGTATATATATGCCCAAAGAAAAAAGTAGTTGTATCGAGAATAATATCCTGCTTACTTGAGCTTGTAGCCTTGTAACTATGAACTCTCCCATTAATTTGCACATTGGATGCAACGGAGTTCAACAAAATCTCCACCTGCAAAACAAACGCATCAAATATGGAACCATCTTCTTGCCACCCCACGGAGGAACACCTCGAAGGTAAAACCGTCTAAATTACATGTCTATGTCCAACGCTTCGAGATGTTCCAAGTGCATGAAAAAGGAGAGAGTGTCTAGCATGTACGCGAGGTTCACTGACATAGTGAACGATTTGGAAGCCCTTGGAAAAGACTACACTATAGGACACCATGAAGATCGAGAGCAACATGAAGCTCTTAGGGCTCAAGGCGACACAATAAAATAAAGCAATCGTCTCTGGGGTCAAATGCCTCTAGGGTTCACCCATATTTGGGGTTTTGGGGTTTTGGGGTTTTAGAATGTGTACATCAAAAAATTTCAAAAGCGCCAGGGAAGAAAGCAGTCGCCTCTAGGGTCAAATGCCTCATGCCTAAATTATTTTCAGTGCTTAATTCGTAATAGTACACATGTATTTAAAATTTATTAAAATATATCATGTATTTCATTGACACTTACTTCATCCTAAATTCCAAAAAATCTCAAAATTAAGGTTCTCTATGGATGCGGCTAGCCCACCAACATATAAGATATTAATTAAATTATTGAAAAATTTAGGCATGGCAAATTATGTGTATTACATGGTTCCGTACATAGTGTAGGTCTGCTTAAGCAAGGGAAGACCGGCTTGAAGCCAACTGCTTATCAACACAGCATCGTAAAAGAGGATACAAGTATCTCACTCGCTCACTTGCTCACCATGTGGAAACCCACACACAGCCGAGAAGGAGAGAAAGGTGTGGTGTGTGATATCGTCTGGGGATAAAAAGGAGAAAAGCAAGTGTTAAAGTACAAAAAACGTATGGGGTGCAACGAGGAAAACGACCAACGGCAAACCCGTAAATATGGGGGAGGAGGGAGGCATCTTTGGGAGTTGTGCTTCTTGGATTCATGAACGGGCAATGGCAAACATGTAAATAGCAGGCCTTCGAGGGGTTTTTTCGGGCAATGGCAAACATGTAAATAGCAGGCCTTCGAGGGGTTTTTTTTTGGATGGGTCGGGTGGCATCCTATGCGGCGATGTGACAGTGCTATGTGAGACAGACAGGACACCTAGGAAGAAGTAGTGTTTTATAGTATAGATGCACAACAAGGGTGTGCCAATACAATATTTCAGAACCGATATATGGACAACATTTCTTTCTCATGAGATGCCAAAAACTTCAGAATTAAATATTCGAATGAAATAAATAAATATTGTTAGGCAAAATGAACATCAAGTTGAGATGGCCGAGTTGGTCTAAGGCGCCAGATTAAGGTTCTGGTCCGAAAGGGCGTGGGTTCAAATCCCACTCTCAACAATTTCGCTTTTTATATTTTTATAAAAAATAAAAAATACGTGCACGAAAAAAATCAAGACGGAGGACCAAAAAAGATCCGATCGGATGCCAAGGGAAGAAAGCGGAAAAAGGAGGGTGTGTGTGTAGGGATTGTTGGGGGGTCAAAAATGCAAAACAGCAAAAGCGATGGTTATTTTTAAAAGAGGTGTAAAGGGATAGTACTCTGTGCAATTAGGGATTTGTAGGGGATTCTTTCTGCAAAAAACCAAAACAAAAAAACAAAACAAACCCAACGATGGGATGTTTGTCCTAGTAGGACAAACATCCCATCAACCCTTGTCCTTATATTGAAAACTAGTCATTGCCCGTGTCCATAGGACACAGTTTATTTAAGATATTCCACTCCTCAAAATTTTAGTTCCCCCCCAATTAAAGCACAATAATTGTTATTTAGTTCACCCAAAAAAATAAATGATTTTGTTTTCCCCCCACCAAAAGTTTCCCCCTAAAATACAAACTTCACCCCAATTGTTTCATAGATTTTTCAAATTCAGACTTCAAAATATCTTTCAAACTTTAAATTCAAACTCCCATCAAAATTTCAAAACTCACACTAAAATCCAAACTTCCACCTATGGTTTCTCCCAAAATTTCAAAATTCCAACTCATTTTTGTTTGTCCTAGTCAGCCCTAACCTTTATCCTAGTAGGACATAATTCAAAATCTTCATCAAATATAGAATAGATGTATATACTCTTATCCAATTTCTATTATCCAATTTCTCTTGTCCAATTTCTCTTGTCCAATTTCTCTTGATAACATCCCTATTTTATAGAATAGATGTTTTAATATAAGGATATTTTTATATTTATACCTCATTAATGTATGTTAAAAGTGGTTATGTGCCTTCCCATATTTCAATTCTATGATACTGGTTATATTTTAAAAAAATTAAAATTTTTATTATGGACTCGTAAACATTAAAAATTGATTAGTCAAACAAAATTTTACTGCAGGTGTCATATTTTTCAATTCTAATTTTAATAATGTTTAACTTAGTTTGATTGAACTCAAAATTTTGGATTCTACTCAGATAGAAATCCATTTTAATGTGAAATGAGAGTCCTAGACTAGATAGGATTCAATGTGTTCCCTTTTAATTTCATAGAACTCGTCCTAGAATTCCAGCATGATTGAATTCCAGCATGGAGTAAAAGCTAAATACCAAACAAAAGAAGGAACAAAGAATTAGAGCAGAGCCTTGCCCAACCCACGTACCAAACAATGTTCAAAGTGATTAGCTTCGTTTCAAATAGGACCGTATCTTCGTTTTGTTATGAATAGGCCCATTGGGCCAAATGGGTATCCAACCCACTATTGAAAGCTATAAATACAAGGGTAGTGGGCTCTTAACCCCCTACACCTATTTTCCCTACTTTTCCCTTCACAACACGTTATCAGCTATAAATACAAGGGTAGGGCTCGCTGGAGAAGACGGCGGCTCGCGGGGAAGGAGATCTATCAATCGCTCAGATTCAAGAAGATCGTAATCTTCTCAACGGGGAGCGAAAAGGGCATCCTTCACCAATCGTCGACTAGATTCCCTTGTCGAATCTAGAGGTAAAAATCAAAACTTTTACATCTAAACTTGCTTTTCACGTTAGATCTGCATGTTTTAGGATCAAAAAAGTTTAAAAACACGGTAAAAATCAAATTTTTTTAGATCCGCATGCCTAAAAACAATAAAAATCTGTTTTTAGCGATCTAAATACTCGAAAAATCCGTTTTTTACCCCCAACCTTTGATCCAAAAATCCGCACGCACATAGGGCGAAACGGCGGCGCTTCACAAGCGCCGCCGGCGGCAATCTCACGCCGCGGCCATAGTCCGTGGCGGCCACGGCCAGCAGCCGCGGACTGCTGTCGCGGCCTCAGGCTGCGGCCAGCGGCCGCGGCCCGCAGGCCGCGACCCGCCGCTGCGGCGGCCGCGTTATGCGCGGTTAGCCGTCGCGGCGACACGCTGCGGGCCCCCCTTAGGGTTTTCCGAAACCCTAACCCTAAACGGGCCAATTTTTCTGGGTAGGCCCAAATTAACCATAATGGGTTGTTTTCATGGCCCATAAGGCCAGAAAATTAGCCCATTTACATAAATAATTTTTCTTCTTTTTATTTTTGGCCCTAAAAGCCCAAAATAATTAAAAGAAACTTTAAAGTGTTTTTAAGCGGTAAACAAAACATTAAAATATGGATCAAAAGGTATAAGTTTTCAAAATAAATTTTTGCACGTCACACACATTTTAGATTATTTAAATTAATATGTACATGCATGTGATTGATTATCTGCGTGGTTGTATGTTTCAAATATATTATCTGCGTGGATGTGCAAATTAGGCTATGTTTTTAGGGATCAGCCAGGTTTCCAACACTTTTTAATTTCCTACAATTTTCCTTTTTTTGAGAGAAAATTGTAAGTGAGGATATAAATGTAAAAAGAAGACCGAAGGACACCAAAAAGGAGCTGAAGGCGTACGCACAATGAAGATAGGGGCTTCTCTCTGAAGTTCCCGAGTTGTATTTTATTCTATCATGCTATTTTTGATGTAACTTCGGACTGTACTTCTTTTTTCGGTGTCGGCTGGCTGATCCCCATAGTCCTAAGTAATTTTCTTTTTCATTGCTTATGCATTAATTGCGTGGATGTTAATTATTTTAATGCCACGTTTAATGTTACAATGATACCTAACAGCATGCGTGAATGTTAACCTTTGTTAATTATTCACATTATGAAACTGTAAAAAGCATGTATGTTAAATTTACTTTAATACGATCCATGTTATGGAAAAATGTTTGAATTACATGCGTGAATGTCTATTTTACTCAGTTTAAATGATACATGCTGTTTTTCTTTATATTGCTAGATCATTTCAATGGCCAGACTTGCAAATGTCGACTTTTCGGTCCTGAAGGCCGATGGGTCAAACTACCTGAGTTGGCAGTTGGACCTGAAGTTCCATCTGCGCTCTCATGGTTTCAGTCTCACAAAGACTGAGAAGGCAACAACAGGTACTGCCTCAGCCGACAAGGATGCTTCATTGGAAGCACCTCATACAGAGGAAGTCTCTGATATATTAAAGGCGAAAGCCATTATATATATCAGGAAACATTTAAACTCGACCCTGAAGGACGAGTACCTCACTGTAGAGGATCCTTACGAGCTGTGGGACACACTCGAGGAGAGGTACAGACATCAGAGAGATGTCATACTCCCCCGTGCGCAGTACTAGTGGACTCATCTCCGCATACAGGATTACAAATCCGTAGCGGAGTATAACTCAGCTCTCTTCCGTATCACCTCACGCCTGAAGTTGTGCGGTGAAACGGTGACGGAGAAAATGTTGCTGGAAAAGACGTTCACGTCTTTCCACGAGAAGGACATGATCCTTATGCAACAATACCGTGAGAGGAAGTTCACAAAGTACTCTGATCTGCTTTCATGCCTGCTTATGGCTGAACAGAACAGAGACCTGTTGGTTGCCACTCACAACCTGCGCCCTCCTGGCTCCGCTCCACTGCCACCTCCTGCAGAGGCTCACTTCCAGTCTTCCCAGAAGAAGAAGATGGACAAAAAGGTGAAATTCCAGAAATGGAAAGAACAAAAGCAGCGGAAGAAGGCCACTCCCCCAGCTCCTCCTCAGAACCAGAAGTTCGTGGACAAAAAGCAAAAGAGGATGTCCAACAAAGGTGGCACTCCCAAGAAAGACTGGGAGGACAAGTGCTCCAAATGCGGAATGACGGGCCACTGGTCCAGAATCTGCCGCACACCAAAACACCTCCAGGACCTCTACCAGGGAAGCCTCAAGCCTCGAGCTGAGACAAACTGGATGGAGAGCGCAGCGTTGCCAGAGACCTCATGGACTCCTGAAGACTTCATGGGAGATGACACTCTCTAGTTCTGGACCATTTCTATGTGCTAGCAATGTATTTTCCTTTTTATGCATCGTATCTAGTTTTATTTCCATGTCAAAACAATATTTTGAGCATTTATGAAAGTAGAATCTTTTCTTTTCATATCATTTATTGCTTGAATGTCTTTCTTTTTATATATGGAATTAATCTGCCTAGTGGACAGTGCATCGACGCACTCGATCCTTCAAAACAAAGACTACTTCACGAGCATAAGTAGATATTCTGGTCCACTGAGAACAATATCAGGACCAGCAAACATAATCGAAGGATCAGGGGAAGCAATTATATTGCTCCCCGGTAACACACAAATAACACTTCAAAATGCGTTATACTACCCTAAATCTATCTGAAACCTCCTAAGCTTTAAAGATATCCGTTTAAACGGATATCACTTAGAGACGGTCGAGGAAGATAAAAAGGAATACTTGCTTGTAACGTCTCTTACAAATGGTTCAAAAACCATTGTGGAACGTTTCAAGGGACTCCCATCGGGACTCTACCAAACAAGTATACAAACTCCAGAAACATGCATGGCAGAGCACCTGCAGTGCCCCCAAACACCAGAATTCCAACTCTGGCACAGTAGACTGGGACACCCTGGCTCTGTTATGATGTACCGCATCATAAAGAACTCCAGGGGCATAGACCTGAAGAACCTGAAGATTCTTCAAAAAGGCAAATTCCCATGTCCACCCTGTTACAAGGGTAAGCTGTTTACGAGACCCTCTCCACTAAAAGTGGACGTGGAATCCCCTAGTTTTCTGGAAAGAATCCACGGAGACATTTGTGGGCCAATACACCCATCAAGTGGTCCGTTCAGGTACTTTATAGTCCTGATAGATGCATCTACTAAGTGGTCACATGTGTGTCTACTGTCCACCCGTAACCTAGCACTATCTAAGCTTTTAGCTCAGATAATCAAGTTACGGGCCCACTTCCCCGACCACCAGATAAAGAAACTTCGTCTGGATAATGCGGGGGAGTTTACGTCACAAGTCTTTCTAGACTACTGCCAAGCTCAGGGAATTGAAGTCGAACATCCTGTAGCACATGTTCACACCCAAAACGGGTTAGCAGAATCTCTAATTAAGAGACTGCAATGGATTGCTCGTCCATTATTACTTCAATCCCAGATGCCAGTGAATGCGTGGGGTCATGCAATTTTGCATGCTGCATCGTTAATAAAATTAAGACCCTCTGGAGGTCAGTCATCTTCTCCAATGCAACTAGCACTTGGAGCCCCACCAATTGTCTCACACTTGAGAATATTTGGTTGTGCAGTATACGTCCCCATAGCACCACCACAAAGGACAAAGATGGGTCCACAACGTCGCCTAGGCATTTATGTTGGGTTTGACACCCCCTCCATAATTAGATTCATAAAACCCCTTACAGGAACGTTTTCAAGGCACGTCTAGAAGACTGTGAATTCGATGAAACATCGTTTCCAAGACTAGGCTCACAGACAAAGAAGCCCGAAGCTTCAGACTGTATCACTTGGGATACAAAGACATTATGTCACTTTGATCCGCCCACAAGCCAGTGTGAGGAGGAGGTCCTGAAGATTCTCCACATCCAAAACACTGTCCATCTCTTGCCGGACAAATTTACTGACAACCAGAAGATTGTCAAATCACACGTCCCTGCTGCTAACACTCCAGCTAGGATTGACATACCGCAAAATGGATGCAATCCGCCTGCAGCAGAAATGGTTGGACCTCTCAAAAAGAGAGGGCGACCACCGGGATCCAAGGACCAAGTCCCTCGAAAGAGTAGGACCCTTGGCAATGGTAAACAAATACCACCACAGGATGCTACTATAAGCCATGCTACCCCATCTCTCCCAAACTCTCATGAAGAGGAAAAACCGGGAGAAAATGAAGTTTCGATACACTATGTACGAACTGGGGAGTATTGGGACAGAAAGAGCACCACCATAGATGACACATTTGTGTGTAATATTGCCATCAACGTCGCGTACTGCGACGATGATATTGAACAACGCTCTCTGACAGAATGTCAAAGCAGAGATGATTGGCCAAAGTGGAAAGCGGCAATAGGAGTGGAGTTGGATTCACTCACCAAACGCAAGGTTTTCGGACCCATAGTCCAGACACCAAAAGGTGTAAAACCTGTGGGTTATAAATGGGTATTTGTTAGAAAACGAAATGAACAGAATGAGATTGTTTGCTACAAAGCAAGGCTTGTAGCGCAGGGTTTTACCCAACGTCCAGGGGTGGATTTTGAAGCCACATACTCCCCGGTCATGGACGCGGTCACCTTCCGATTCCTCATTGGCTTAACAGCCCAAGAGGGTTTAGATATGCAGCTCATGGACGTGGTTACTGCATACCTATATGGCAACCTAGACCGAGACATCTATATGAGATTGCCTGACGGTTATTCTTTGCCTGCAGCACTAAAAGAGAGAGAACGTGACATCTACTCAGTGAAACTGCAAAGATCATTATATGGTCTAAAACAATCTGGAAGGATGTGGTATAACAGACTGAGCGATTTCCTTGCAAAACAAGGATTCACAAACGACCCAGTCTGTCCTTGCATCTTTATAAGAGCAAAGGCAACAGGATTTGTAATCATAGCCGTCTATGTGGACGACTTGAACCTCATCGGATCTCCTGAAGAGATCGCAAAGATTTCTAGAAGCTTGACAGAAACCTTCGAGATGAAAGACCTCGGTAAGTCAAAATTCTGTTTAGGTCTTCAAATAGAGTATCTTAACGATGGGATCCTGTTACATCAGACAACTTACACATCGAACTTATTGAAAAAGTTTCAGATGGATAAGTGCCACCCCCTCAGCACTCCAATGGTCGTCAGATCATTGGATGTACATAAAGACCCCTTCCGGTCGCTGGAAGAGGGGGAGGAAGCACTAGGCCCTGAAGTGCCTTATCTAAGTGATATCGGTGCACTCCTTTACCTGGCTAACTGCACTTGCCCTGACATAGATTTTGCAGTCAACTTACTAGCCAGATATAGTGCTGCACCTACACAGCGGCACTGGGCCGGAGTAAAGCATCTTCTGCGCTACCTCCAAGGGTCCATAGACTTAGGTCTATTCTACAGGAAAGGGGCATCAACTGGTTTAGTTGGTTATGCTGATGCAGGATACAGGTCCGATCCTCATACAGAGAAATCTCAGACATGATACATGTTCACTTATGGCAGCACAGCCATATCCTGGAGATCTGTGAAACAGACCATGACGACCGTCTCATCCACTCACTCAGAACTCCTAGCCATCTTCGAAGCAAGGAAAGTTTTTGGCTACGCTCTGTGATCCAGCACATCCTCACCGCCACCGGCCTGATGACCGGCGTTCTTGCGCCTACTCCACTTCATGAAGACAATGCAGCATGTATAGCCCAGCTACAGGACGGCTACATAAAAGACGACAAGACGAAGCATATTTCCCCCAAGTTCTTCTGGACGCACGACCTTCAGAAGCAAAAGCAGATTGAGGTACAGAAGATCCAATCATGTAATAACTTGGCGGATTTGCTTACCAAATCCCTGCCTACTAGCATCTTTGAGAAACTTGTATATGGGATTAGGATGAGGAGAGTGAGTAAATGTAAACTGGGTCAGGATGAGAGGACTATGAACTCATAGATACATAGGAAACTGATGTATAGATTCATAGGAAATCTGCAAGCCTGAAGCTTGGTCAGATGAGGGGGAGTCAACTGCAGAGTTGTACTCTTTTCCCTTGGCTACAGGTTTTTTTTCCACAAGGTTTTCCGTAATCAAGGTTTTGACGATGCAACCTCATTGACTATGGATCCTGAAGTATCCACCCCTAGACACATCCCCAAAACAGGGGAAGTTATGGATTAACTGTTCTTTATTTAACAAGACAGTTATCCTAACTCGGGTCATGAAGAATCCACCTCTTATTCAATGTTGGTTGGATAAGGGGAAGTGTTATGAATAGGCCCATTGGGCCAAATGGGTATACAACCCACTATTGAAAGCTATAAATACAAGAGTAGGGGGCTCTTAACCCCCTACACCTATTTTCCCTACTTTTCCCTTCACAACACGTTTCAAATTTTCATATACAATAATACTCATAAAAATGAAAAAAATAAAAGAAAACAGCATATTTCATCGACGTGAGGGGTTAGACAATGAAGCTAAAGAGGTACTGCCGACGACCAGAGGACACAACATGACTTTCTTAGGAAAATAGCAAAGTGTTTCTAGGCTTGTGCTATATACACCACCAAAGAAGTGGTATGTTAATTTCCGTGCAAAATATTCTTAAAGATGAAGAGAGAGGAAGATGGGACTTGCGATGTGAAATATTTGCCATTTTTAACAACAACAAAAAAAGTAGGTACACTGCCCTTTTTTTTGACGGTGTATGTAGCACATGCCAATTTCTAACTCAAGTCTTTCTAACTCAAGTCGCAGAATAAAATCTTTATATTGTATAAATACTACCGTCATAAAGATAAAAAGATAAATACCCGAATCATTCCCTACCAAAATCACCTGTGAAGGTAACCACTGATCTTATTATGCATCTCAAACGCCCTTCCTGACCCTCGAAATATATGCACAACCCTAACTGTTTATGTACAAGCCTCACAATCAAATGTGGTTCGTATCAGTTTGAGATCCAACAATTGGCCGAATGTTTTGAACCATTCACATGCAATCTGCATAAGAGAAACCACAGGATCTCATAACTGGGACTAGGAAGGTGCTATTGGTTCCAAGACCTAACGAAAGGTTTCCCGAAGGGATCTTGCTGATGCGGTTGGTAGTTCATCCATTGAACTTGCAAGGCCGCCGTGTTAGCAGCAGCAGCAGCTTCATGGTTGCTTGAGTTCTTGAACTGATGAGAGGCATAACCATAAACACCATCATTGCTGTGAACAAAACCCCTTGCTTCCGTCGACTGCTCGTCATCCGTCGGGTTCTGCTGAGACCGCGACGGCCTGTGTGTGCTTGCTGATAGAACACTGAGTAGGCTCCCATCAGACGTACCGCCGTCTCCCAAGCGGTGGGCCCCGCTACTAGAGGGCTCGATTCTGGACCAATAACTACTATGATCCTGGCGGTCACCTGGAAACCAGTTGCGTTCGACCAAGTCGCCATTTGAAGAAGAATAGAGGTCTTGACTTGGACACCTTCCATTGGAATAGGCGCTCTTGTTCATCATCTGTCGCATGTAGAGGTGATCTCTCTCCCTGGCATGATTCTGCTCGATTAAACTTTGTCGCACCTGAATCTGGTTCGGAAACTGCAGAGTTTCTGACAAGCCTCCATTTGCCATCAAGAACTGTAGTTCTGGTTGTTTCGACTCGTTCAGTTGCTCAGAAGAATGATAAGGTAACATTTGAGTGCCCTTTGTAAAGGATGGAAGAAGCTCGTCTCGCCTTTGGCTAGCATATAAAGAAAACAACGAGGCATCATCAGATTCTCGACCTTCGCACTCAATCTCTCTTTCTAAACCAAACATGGGAGAAACTTGGCTTTCCTCAATAGGCTCAGGTTTCCGGAGAGATGAATCACTAGAAGAATTGTATCTGGTGGCATCAACAGCCTGCCAGATGCCTCCAACGGGAGAGCTTGAAGTGTGTGACTTGACTGCCTCCACAAGATCTTTCCCTCTGAACTGTGAGAGAACAGTATGATTATCACCAAAGATTAGTACATCTTGACCTACTGCCACCTCCTCTAACTCCTTGGGACTCATCTCTGGATGACTATTAAGAGAGGGAACGCGCTCAAGCTGATTACCATTGTCTGAACTAATGGAAGCAGAAACAACATCTTGTTGAACAAGGTTATCAACTGGATCATGTTCAGATTCAGCATCCTTGATCTTCTCTTCACGTGAAATCTCTGGATTTTTTGCCTCAATCTGATAACTTGAGTCCAATTAAGAAATAGGAAACACAGTCTCAGTTGGCTAGCAAAAGTGGTAAAACAACATTAAAGGAACCAAATTAAGACAAACAGCTAAGAGCACTAAAGCACCTGCAAAAGTCATGAAAGAACATACAAAATGCTTGATAAAGTGGTTCTAATAACAATAGGATTGGATTCATCCTGTGTAAACCATAAACAAGAGCTCAAGCTATATGTTTGCCCAAGTCATAAGTTTCGGCAAAAAGTAGAGTCTCCTCCTTGTCTCCCAGAACTAACTTCATTGAGATTCTATCATGTTGTCAAGAATTAAGACTGCTTGATATTTATTGTTTCATCACAACCCAGCTGGTTTGGGTAAAGTGGTCACATGAACGATACCAGAGCATCAGGTCCAACAGGACGGGAAAGTGGCAAAGTATGCCATTAGGAATCAGGTTTTGGGTTTAAACCTCATCATTACACCTCACCATAGACAACTAACCTACGTTTGTTTACCCCCAATATGTTGTTCCCCTCGAAGTGTGTCATTTTTACACCATAAGGCCCATGTGGCGGGGAATTTTAAGTGTTGGACCCTCCATTAGCTAAAGATTTTGGGTAAACAAGTTATCTGGCAATATCTAAGATGGGAAAGAAAAGATTAGTGAAAGTTTAACCAAAATCGCTCACACAGAAACAATAATCATATAACAGTGAACAACTTCAAGCGACTTTTAAAACCCTTACATTTTTCAAATTTACATTCCGCACCTCTGAACCTCAGAATTCGGACATGCTAAAATATGCTTTTGCCTGAAAACTAGGAACTCAACAAAATGAAATCTCCATCTCTGCGCAGTTTTATTGGTATAAAATTCGATATTTAACCCAAACAATGGAAAACCCTTTTTTACTTTTTATGTAATGTTTACGTGTCCCATTAGCCATTTATCAACTGCCAAAATTCAATCTTTTTTAACAAAAATCAGATTTCACATCTTAAATTCTACCCAGAAAAGGGAAAGGGTAAAAAACTTCTTAGCCCCATATTTTACATGCAATAACGAATGATGATCAAAACTATGGCCTCCATGTATTGAGATACCACCAGTCAGTTTCTGTCGGTCATCCATACAACATCTTCACATATCAGGTGCTGTTTTCTTTTAGTAAATGGGAGCGTTTCACAAGGTATTTTCCACGTTTCAATTCCCATGTAAACTCCAAATCAATAGTTGACTTGCAAACTAAAATTTAATCGCGGAAAATCAGAAATCCAAGGAGAATATTTGTATCCCTTAAGATAATCCTCTTGCAACATCTTCATATAACAGAATAATGCTAAATTAGGTACACATCAAACATAACTGAATAAGGCTGTTTTGGCTGTCTGCAGCTAGAACCGATATGTGCTTTGGTTTTGGGGTTTTGGGGAGCTAGGTTGTCTGACAGGTTGAAATCCAGATTCATCAAGTTTCAAAAGCTATTGAGCACATGTTGACACAAGACAAATTCATAAGTTATGCTTCAGTAATCCCTTCATGAAACCAAGCATAACACTTATTCAGATAAGGGAGAGTGGTCGAATAGTTTTCTTAGTTTCAAGGCATCCATCCCAAGATACGAAGTCCCAAATGGTGAAACCTCTATCGTGAAACCCGGTAAAAGGAAGTTTCTTAATGCCAAGTCAACATGTCATATGGATTGCAAAGCTCTAAATGCAATTTGAAACTGAAAATATTGGTTTCCGAGGGTTTTATCAGACTATCTGCGCCAGTAATTTCCAGGCAACAAGTTTTTACGAGTTGCAGCAAGCCAAGCATGTCATAAGCATGAGAAATAAACAACAAAAAATGCAAGTAACAAAAGTTCAGTTTTAGTTAAATGCATCGCAATACATTCACCATGCCAACTGAGCTTAGTTCAAGTGGTGGCATGATAGGTCCTTTGGGAAATCGTTGGTTCAAATCTCCTCGTTAGCAATGTGCGAGGAGATTTTTTGAACTCCGAATGCGGGACCAAAATTTTTCATGCACCAACTAAGGTTTGTGGTGCATGGAAGCCATCCAGAGGTTATAATAGTTCACAGATGTTCATTGTGATTTAGGCACAAAAGCAATAGGAGACGATTTAAGTTTGTTCTCCCATATGTGAGCTCTTTCATCCACCTTAGTACGATTCTTTTCCATTGGGAGCTTTCTAAGCCTATGGGCCTTATTATCACGTGCATTCAACATGGATTCTTCCATGAATCATGTACATTATTGTCACTCCCCTGCTGCCTCAACAATAACCGGATGCTACCTAAATATTTAGGAAAACACTCCAACATGTATTGGTTTAATAATGTATATTTAACTTCAAACCCTTCCTTGACATTTACCCAAATCAATGAACTCCTATGCTGCTTCTTTCCTTGATTTAAAATTGTATATATAATGTTGTTTTTTCACTTTTATATTATAAACTATAATGTCGGTTGAGGTTTGACTAGAACTGTATTCCTTTATGATCGGTAGCCTACTGTCTTTGCGCCGAAGACCCCGTGGGTTTGGGGGACGGAGCCCTCAAACCCAATAATTTTTTGGCTACTTACCCGACAGATTTGCACCCGAACTTATTGAGTGATATTTTAGGTATTTTGTATCAGAAGATCACCATATATATTTTAGGGTTGGGGGTGATCCGTCAGTTTTTTTTGGAGTTTCCTCAGCTACCGCAAGTTCTATCTTCTATAGAGAGTTTGTGAAATCTGCGGAGGATATCTTCCATTGTAATCTGTAATCTCGCATCTGCTATAATAAAAATTATTCGTCGCTACCCATGGGCATATGATTTGCTTCAAACTATGTAATTCAGTGTGTTTGTGGTTGTGAGATTCGGTTCGTCTCATCATTTTTTATCTCGATCTTCATCATTTGTTGTGTTAAACCATAACAAATTAGTTCAGAGATGAGAGTTTTCGGTTCAATCAAGATTGAAGATGACATCACACAACGTCAAGATCAAGTTCACTGACAAGAATAGTTTCAGTTTCTGGCACATCAAGATGCATGCCTTGTTGACGCAGCAAGGTATCTAGACGTTATCCTGAAAGAACCAAGAGGCAATGGAAATCGAAGAGTATGTAGAGCAAGAGGAGGAAGCGCATACTATGATCCAATTATGCCTTACCGATGAAATCTTGTATGGTGACCGATGAAGAGATAGTCATAATTTTTGTGGCTTAAGTTGAAGAAGTTGTATATGACGAAGTCACTTGATGAACAATTTGTATCTAAAGCAATGTCTCTATTTTCTCTTTATACGATGTAAAGATCATCTTGATGAATTAAATATAATTTTGATGGATTAGAAAAATATTGAAGTAAAAAGTTAAAGATAAAGCTGCTATCCTTATTCTTGTGTGTTCTTTACCGCATTCATATGAGAACTTTGTGAACTCTTTCATTGTTGGCAAGGAAATGATATCCATGTAAGATGCCAGGCTGCTTTACATGCAGGAGAGCTTCAGCAAACGTGACAAGCAATACAGAAGAAGCATTAGGTTAATTATGGGTAGCCAGGACTTCAAATCAGAGTCGTGATCACTCTATGGAGGAGAAAGTCAAAGCAAAACCGCAAATTCATATCCAAATTAAAACAGAAACAATGAAATCGTATGCCAATATTACATAGAAATGGGGCATATGAAGTTTTCTTGTTCGAAGAATGAGAAGTGATAGGTGTTTATTTTATATATTTTCCATATAGTTATCTATGCATTTTATGTCACTCCATCACATTTTCCACATCGTTCCACTTTTTTGGTTTCTTTTTGCTCTTGGGTTTTCTTGGTGTATTTCAGGTGAAAACAGTGAGATTCGGAACTCTAGAGCGAGGATGGGAGCTTAGGAAGTGATCGAGGGAGCGAGTGACTCAAAATAATCAAAGTGAAGATAAAGAAGCAGCATGACACGGTCGTGTGTCATGCCACACATGACCGTGTCACTTAGCCCCCAGATGAAGCTAAAGAATGAAGATATACAAGGTCGTGTGACATATCACACATGACCGTGTAAGGTGACACGGCTGAACACCCCAAATGATGGACCACACGGTCGTGTGGACCGTTTTAAAGAAGAAGATGAGGAAGATTGACACGGTCATGCCAATCCTATACACAACCGTGCCAGGGGAGCTTATAGAAGACACAGAAGCAGCTTTCTGTTGCTGCACTTACACAGTCGTGTAAGGTTTCTATACGATCGTGTCGAGCCTACTTTCTAAAGGGGTTTAAGCGCCGACTTGGGTTGATTAACTTGGTTTTTGGGCTAGTATAAATAGGTTTTGGTTTATTTTTGTAAGGGGGCTCTCTTAGACTTTTGCCAGACTTTTCTCTTGCATTTTTATAGAGAGTTTTTAAGTTTTCTTTGTTGTGGCCACTGGCTATTTTCTGTGTAAAGCTTGGATCGTTGGATTGCTTTTGGAGTAAAATTTCGAATTTTATTCTCCCTCATTGTGGATCCCTTGATAAGTATTTCTATCCTTTATTTCCAACTCTTATAAGTTCTTATATGATTATTGCGATGTTTATTGTTATGTATCATGAGTAGTTTCTCATCTTGGTCAAGGGTTGAACCCTACCGTGATTTGATTATAAATTAGTTTAATTTTGATTAGTTATTGAATATTGTCGCATTAGGGTTTTACATAGGATGATTTATTAAAAATATAAATTGGTCTCCTCCCTTGTGGATAATTAGATTAGTCGCTAACGACAGTTAGGGCTAGTCTAGGGTTTTCAATCTCTACATTGATTCATTCTATTTATGTCACCAACGACAGTTTGGTGTTAAATTAGAGCTCTCGAGGTAATGACCTAACTTCTATCCACGACAGTGACATGAAGGACGGTTGGAGAACATTGTTGATCATAATGCATCTATCATATGACAATGGCCAACGACAGTTGACTTTGCCATATGATAGATAGTCTCATCATAGCATCACGACAATGGAGGGTAGGTATAAACATTAGGTGCAACCCCATCCTAAGACATAATTCAATAACTAGACAAACTAGACCAACCCTAACTTGAATCACAGTAGTGATGATACTCTGCCCTAGATCTTTTTTACATTAATATCTCTTAGTGATATTCTCTCATCTCACACCTTGAGACATATTCACGAAGCAAACCAAAATCTAAAAATAAATCAGTAATTATACATGCCTCCCTATTGATCGACCCGTAAGTGTAGCAACTACATCATGCGCTTGCGATAAATATTAAAACACAACATCAAGAAGCAGTATCAGAAGCCAAATAATCCTAATAATTCAACAATTGCTAGAGTTATCTAATAAAAATTTACCGATGATCAGTATCTCATCCCCTCTGTTATCATGAACATATTACTGATGTTTAGATTTTAAACCCTGATTATTCATATCACATGTGCGGTCCTAACAAGAATTTGTTCATGACATATCAAAAGTGTGATGGAGAAAACATCTGATACGGTTATCACATATATGTGGAGGAGGCGCGTGGCAACTTCAGAGGCAAATACGTAATTTCTGACTTTGGGGGTGGTCTTTTATGCAATTCTGAAAGTTAAGGGGGGCTTTTATCCAAAACTGCTAATTGTTGTGTTTTTAGCTAGGAGCCGGCCATAATGTGTTTTTCATGCTTGATTTGAGATTGTAAACCCTAGGCTAAGGTGCTACCTTTGGAGATTTAAACTTTCGTCTCGAATAGAAAATTAGGAGATCGCCTCATCTCGAATCGGGGCTTTATCTTAGGTTTTCCATATCCGAAAAGCAATAAAAATCCTCTTTTATTTTTTCTCCACCAAATTCCTTATTTTCCCACAAACAAGCCCCAGGTTCTATCAAAGTGGTATCAGAGCGGTCGACACATGGAGACTACGAGATCGAATGATAAAATCGATGTGTTGGAGGAGAAGATGGAGGGTGCGATCCAAGATATCTCGAAGATGGAAGATCAAGCAGACGAGACGGATCGGAAGCTTGCGCTGTTCATGGAGGCCATAAACCAAAAGTTAGATGGGTTGTCGAAGAAGACGGATCCACATCAAGCCGAAACCCTAGATCCAGAGAAAAAACGAAGGCTTTAGCGAAGGGAAAGGAAAAGGTTGATCCCTTTCGCGAAGGGCTTCTTTCGGATGCAAATCTAGCGACGGATGACAAGGCTTTCGACTTCCATGAAGGCGAAGGGGTACAACCGAAGATCCATGAAATTTGGAGAAGCGAAAGGGGAGCCGAAGGAGCGCGACGAAGCCACCCAGGAGACCGCACGGCCCCGACGGCCCCTCGGCACCTTGGCGGGTCACCAGGGGCCACCCGATGCCTTGGCGGCTCGCCGGGGCTTCGTCGAGCCCTGGAGAGCCCGCCAGGGCCCGCAGGGCCCTCCGTCGAACCGCCAGGGCCCTGCGGGCACCCTGGCCCCATCTGGGGGCCCCGGAGGCCCACCAGGGGCCCCTAATGGCCCGCCAAGGCCCCCGACAGCTAGATTTGGGCCGACGGCCCTACCTTGAGCCATCGGCGGCTCATTGAGGAGGATTGAGACATCGAGGGGGCCCGGCGAGAGGTTTGATTGACCTCATAATGACTTGGAAGCTGAATTCTATGAAGGAGTTCAAGACGCTACTATTGGAGCGGTTTGACGAGGTGCAGGCGGGAAATGCATTTAAGATGTTGTATGCTTTGAGGCAAGATGGGACCGTGAGGTATTGTATCAAGAAGTTTGAAATGCTGTTTAGTCGGATCAGTGGGGTATCAGGAGAGTCACTGGAGGGGTGCTTCAGGAAGGGGTTGAAGCCCACCATCAAATCATAGATGACGGCCCATAGACCGTCGAGTCTACGAGAGTGCATGAGTATCACGAGGATAATGGAGGACAGACTGGACCAGGAGAGGAAGCCCACGGGGCTTGAGAATGATCCTCTTTTCGAGGGCAGGCACCTGTTGGGGGGGCGAAGACAACCACAGGAGGAGCAGCATCACCAGTGGGAACATGGGCTAGCAAGGAAAAGGAGGCTGAGGCATGAACATAGGCTGAGGGCAAATACGACAGATGACAAAGGCAGAGATACGGGAGAAACGGGCTAAGGGGTTGTGCTTTAAGTGCGACGAGAAGTTCTCTCCTGGACATAGGTGTGGTGACTACAGACTGCAAATCTTGATAGTGAATGATGATGATGAGGAAGACATGGTAGAGCTGGAGGTTGACGAGGAAGAGGATCCGGAACACCCACATTTGGACTTGGCGGAGGTTTCTGTCAACTCTGTGGTGGGGTTCATTACGAACCACACCATGAAGTTGGTAGGGCAGATTGCAGAGTTGGAAGTGACAATGTTGATTGATAGTGAGGCTATCCACAATTTAATCTCCCATCAGCTGGTTGAGAGGTTGAGACTGGAGCTCAACGACATAGGCAGGTTTGGAGTGGTGTTGGAAACATGGCAGGTGGCACAGAGCAATGGCGTGTGTAGAGGTTTGCTCCTTACGATCCAGGGGATTCAGATCATCGCCAACTTCCTTCTGTTGGAGCTGGGGAGTACAAATATCATTTTGGGGATGAAGTGGCTGCAGACCCTCGGCGACACGAAGACCAATTTGAAGCTTCTCAGGTTGGAGTATCAGGAGGGGAGACGGACGATAGTGTTACAGGGAGACCCCCAGTCTATGCTGATTCCTAGTGTCCTACAAAAGGATGACTCGAGCTCTTCAGTCGACATGAAGGGGATTCCTGGTAGAGTGTCAGGGTTTGTCATTGGAGGAGGGTGAGCGAAAGGAGACGGAGTTGGCATTGGAGTTGGAGGGGTTTTCAGATCCCACATGGTCTTCTGCCACCATGAGACCATGAGCACATGATTGTCTCGAGGGAGGGGTATCCCCTATCGGTGTGCGACCATACTGATACCCCCAAGTGCAGAAGGATGAGATTGAGAGGATGGTGGAAGAAATGTTGCAAGCGGGAGTGATCCAGACGAGCGTGAGCCCATTTTCTAGCCCAGTCCTGCTCGTGAAGAAGAAAGATGACAATTGACGTTTCTGTGTAGACTACCGGGTTTTGAATAAAGAGACAGTGCCAAATAAATTCCCAATCCCGGTGATTGATGAGCTGCTGGATGAGCTGCATGGTTCTACTGTATTTTCGAAGATAAATCTGAAGTCGGTGTACCACCAGATTCGAATGAGGACGGCGAATGTTCCCAAGATGACGTTCAGGATGCATGAGTAGCACTACGAGTTTCTGGTCATACCATTTAGGCTGACGAACACCCCGGCGACATTCCAGGCCTTGATGAACAAAGTTTTCCAACCCTACTTGCGAATGTTTGTGTTGGTCTTTTTGATGATATACTCATATATATACGTACTTTGAAGGAGCATGTAAAGCATTTGCAGGTGATGTTGCAGGAGTTGCAAGCGCATCAGATGTACGCTAACAGGAAGAAGTGTCTCTTTGGGCAGTCTCAGGTGGAGTATTTGGGCCACATAGTTTCAGCAGAGGGGGTTAGCGGCAGATGAGTCAAAGATTGTTGCCATGTTGAACGGGTCTTGTCCTACGACATTGTGATGCCTGCAATGATTCTTAGGATTGACAGTGTACTATCGGAAGTTTGTCTAGAGGTACAGTACGATTGCTTGACCATTGACGGAGCAACTGAAGAGTAGTTCCCAATGGGGAGAAGAGTCGACCAGGGCGTTTGAGGCACTGAAGCAGGCGATGACAACCATGCACGTGCTAGCATTGCCTGATTTCAGCCGACCGTTTGTGATGGAGACAGACACGTCAGGATACGGTTTGGAGGCGGTTCTTATGCAGGATCAGCAGCCAGTGGCATAGTTTAACCAGGTGATGTCAGCCCGAGCACGGCTGGAGTCAGTATCTGAGAGAGAGAGCTGACGGCGATAGTTCTATATATATAGAAGTGGCGACCTTATCTGTTGGAAGGAAGTTTATAGTGCAAACCGATCAGCGGAGTCTGAAGTATCTCTTGGAGCAACGCATGGTTACAGAGGAGCATCAGAAGTGGTTCTCTAAGTTGGTGCACTACAGATTCGAGATTCAGTACATGCTATGCTTAAAGAACAAGACAGCGGATGCCTTGTCT
The DNA here is from genome assembly GCA_030789695.1 of Scilla litardierei. Classification (NCBI taxonomy): domain Eukaryota; kingdom Viridiplantae; phylum Streptophyta; class Magnoliopsida; order Asparagales; family Asparagaceae; genus Scilla; species Scilla litardierei. The sequence goes on along the minus strand of CM061142.1, from coordinate 805,908,184 downwards.
CACATGGAGGAGATAGATGGGGGATGGCTGCGATTTCTGTGCCAGTATTATTGGACTGGGAGCCTCTAGTGAGAGAGATAGAGGCTGATGAGAGGCTAGCCTTGATACGGGGGGCGTTATAGCAGGGATCTACAGACTACACGGGATACACCCTAAGTAGGCAGAGCTTATTATATCAGGGGCGGTTGGTTCTACCGTGGACATCTTTCCACATACCAACGATATTTCAGGAGTTACATGGCACCCATGTGGGTGAACACTCAGGAGCACATCAGACTTATAGGAGGATGGCCAAGGAGTTGTACTGACCTAGAATGAAGAGAGATGTAGCTAGATTGGTAGCGGAGTGTGACGTCTGTCAGCATCACAAATATTTGGCGATGGCTCCTGCAGAACAACTTCAGCCACTAGCTTTGCCGGAGCGGGTCTGGGAGGACATCATCATGGACTTTATTAAGGAGTTACCGAGGTCAGAGGGCTCCACTGTCGTACTTGTCGTGGTGGACTGCCTCAACAAGTACACTCATTTCATTCCCCTACGGCACCCATACACAGCAGTGACGGTGGCCACAGCTTTCATAAAGGAGGTAGTTCGTCTGCACGGGTTCCCTGCCTCCATTGTATCGGACTGCGACAAAGTCTTCTTGAGCAGCTTCTGGAGAGAATTATTCAAGGTGCATGTGACTAGTTTGAGGAGGAGCACGGCCTACCACCCGCAAACAGATGGCTAGACGGAGGTGGTGAACAGTAGCGTAGAGACGTATTTGCGATGTTTTGCATCAGAGTCGCCGAGACTCGAAACAATAAGTGAAGTAGTTGCCGTGGACGGAATACTAGTACAATACATCCTACCACTCGGCGACGCAGAGCACACCTTTTTGCATCCTTTACGGGTGAAACACTCACCCTCTGATACACTACAGCTGTGGTATGACCCACGTGTCTCAGGTGGAGGAGCACTTGGAGGAGAGAGATAAGATGTTGGAATAGCTGAAGCGACACTTGTTGAGAGCATAGCAGATTTTGCAGGCCAGGGCAGACATGCACAGAAGAGATGTGCAGTTCGAGGTGGGCGACATGGTGTATCTGAAGCTGCGGCCATATAGACAAAAGACAGTGGTGCATATGATTAGTGGTGCATATGATTAATGAAAAGCCGGCGGCTCGTTATTCTGGTCCTTTTGAGGTTGTGGCCAGGATTGGAAAGGTGGCATATCGCCTACAACTACCTGCTACGTCCACCATCCATCCGGTGTTCCACGTGTCCTACGTACGACGCGCGATTGGAGACCACACTTGTCACCTACTCTTCCACCCACCCTGACTGAGGATATGGAGGTATTGCTGGAGCTATAGGAGGTCAGAGGTGTTCGTCAAAGTGCAGCAGGAGTTCAGTAAGTGCTTATCAGATGGCAGGGACTGCCCGATTATGATGCTACATGGGAGTCTCGTGAGGTGATCAGACAGCAGTTCCCAGACTTCCACCTTGAGGACAAGTTGGCTCTTTGGGGGGAGTAATCATACAGTTATCACATATAGGCGGAGAAGGCGCGTGGCAACTTCAAGGGGCGAATCCGTAATTTTTGACTTTGGGAGGTCTTTTATGCAATTCGGAAAGTTGGGGAGGCTTTTATGCAAAACTGCTAATTGTTGTGTTTTAGCTAGGAGCCGGCCCTAAGATGTTTTTCATGCTTGATTTGAGATTGTAAACCCTAGGCCAAGGTGCCACCTTTGAAGATGTAAACTTTCGTCTTGAATACAAATATAGGAGATCACCTCATCTCGAATCGGGGCTTTATCGTATGTTTTCCAAATCTAAAAAGCAATAAAAATTTCTGTTTTATTTGTTTTTTCTCCACCAAATTCCCTATTTTCCCACAAACAAGCCCTATGTTCTATCAAAATCTTAATGAGAAAAAACACGTCATGCAAGGCAATCAATATCAGCTTAGTACAAAGTAATATGCATGATGATGTAATGAGGATACTCACCGATGTTCGACATGTTCTAAATCTACCAACAAATTTGATATCTTTGGGCGTGATGAATAAGGGCTACAAATTTTTCGGCAAGCTGGGGGTTTGAGAATCGGCAAAGGCTCCCTCATCGTGATTTTCGGCAAGCTGGGGGTTTGATATTAATAAAGAGAAGAATCTCTTTATTATACAAGGGAAGACAGTCACATGCACAGCAGCTACTATATAATAGCAGCTATTATATATATAAAGAAGACCGTAGCTGATTTGATAAAGCTATGGCATATATACCTTCGGCATATGATTGAGTGGAAATGACTATTCTAAGCAAACAAGGTTAACTTGGAGCTCACAAGGTTGTCAATCTAGAGTTTGAGCATTGCATATCGGCAAACAATGCCAAAATTCAATTTTGTAAGACAGTACATCAGACGAAAGCAACACTTAATTTCGTCCATGTCGATGTTTGGGATCCCCTAATGAACCATCAAAATATGATTCTTGATATTTTGTCTCAGATTGATGATTACTCTAGGAGAGTCCAGGTGTATATACTGAAATAGGATAGTGATGTCTTCAAAACCTTTAAGCAGTGGAAAGTAATGGTAAAAAAGCAAACAAAGAAAAAGATGAAGCGTCTTTTAACTAATAATGGCTTAAAACTCTGTTTGAATGAGTTCGATAATTTTTGTAGAGATGAAGGCCTCCTTAAGCGTTGTATAATTCGTGATACCCTGTAGCAGAATAGCACCAACGAACAGATGAATAGAACATAACTTGAGAAAGCATGATGCATGTTTTCCGAAAGCTGTCAACACGTTGGCTTATCTAATGATTCCGTCTTCAGCAACAGTTATTGATTACAAGACACTGATTGAGGTATGATCTGGAACTTCAGCAGATTATTCTAATCTTAGAATATTATAATCCATGTTTATTATCATGTTAATAAGGGAAAATTAAATGCTTGGGCTAAAAAGAAATTTTTTCTTGTGTATGATGATGGGGTCAAAGGTTATAGAATCTGAGCTTCTAAATCAGAACCAATACATAGTGTAGATATAACTTTTGATAAAAATTCTATGCTTCAACTGAGAGAGGATTTTGTTTCTACAAGAAATGAAAACGATGCCTATAAAGAAGTAGAATGTGCTACATCTCCAATCAGGAACCATAAAGACGGTTCAATTCAGGGTATGAACCAAACACTCAGCAACAGCAGCAACATAAATATAGTATTACCTCCAACCAAGAAGGAAGGCAAATTAGGTCTCCTTAAAAGTATGGATTTGAATACTTAGTAGCGCATGCCTTTACTATTGCTGAAGAAGTGGACATTTCAGATATTGCTTCTTATCAAAAAGCTACTTTAGGTATTGACTCAGATAAATGGATTGTTGTCATGGGTGATGAGATGGATTTTGTTTACAAAGATCAGACATGTGAACTTGTCAAGACATCGAACAACATAAAGATCATCGGCTGAATACCAGCTGTATAGTATCACATAAAGCCTCTAGAACTTAAAAAGCTTTAATCCAGGTGAACCAGTTTTGGCTCTAAAAATCTGCTAACTTAATGTTTTTTCTTGTGTCTTTCTTCTCTTTCTGTTTTTGGTAAAAAAAAAATTATTTTTATATCTTATTTAAAAAAATTTCCTCTTTTTGGAATTTTTTAAAATCTTTCTTTTTTAGTTTTGTATTGATCTCTCTTTTTTGATTTTTTTTACTTCTGATCAATCACACTTTTTTGATATATTTTTAATTTTTTTCTTCTCTTTTTGATTTTCTCTCCTTTTAAAATCTCTCTTGTTTTATCTCATTTTTTAAAAATCGAAATCTAATTGGAAGAAAAAAAGAAAAAGAAAAAGGATGCTTTTTTGATTATGAAAAAGATTATGGGTTTTTGAATCTAAAATCTTATAGATGAGAAAACGATCAAGAAAAAGGAAAAAGAAGAAAAAAAATCTATTTTTAAATTTTGGTCTAAAATCCAACTAAAAGAAAAAAGATTATTTATGAGGAAAAAGAAATGAAATGAAGAAGACAACTCAGTTTTTAGCTCGGATACCAATTTTGATGCATGATGAAAGCATGAAGAGATGTGGGGATTAGGAGAAGAAGATTAGGAATTTGGTAACTTTTTGGGCCTCGTTCATTGGATATCTAATTATAACCAACACACATGTCTCGTATGTGGAGATTTTTCGAACATCTCGCACACCAATATAAAAGATTTAATTTTTATAGAGAAACCAAAAGTTTGCACCAAAATTTGTATTCTTCATTGATCTATCAAAAATAAATAAGTTTGTGGCATTATATATGTTTACAACTTGACATTCAAAAATCACATCCAATATGGAATAAAAACTCTAAAATAACTAAAAGACCTAAAATAAATAAAATAACTCAAAATAACTCAAAGTCTATCCTAAATAAAATAACCCAAAAAACTTAATTAAGTAGGAAGCTCAAAGGACTCAAACTCTATACCTATCTTAATTATAATATCTAAAATAAAAAAGACTATCTGATATTTAAAACGTATCATCTTTGCTAGCCAATCTAACGATGTCTGAGGATTATAAGTTCCATCAAAGTTAGGAGCATTTATCTTATTATCTCGTCCCAAGTCATCCACAAATTTCTCATATCGTCTCTTATTATTTCGATTATTTCCATTTCTGATCATTTTAGGTTCGTCATCAAAGGTACTATGTGCCTCATCTATTAAATTTCAAAAAATTCATCTATTTGATTTTGTTCATACTAATTGATATCCCTCATATTTAATCATTTTCCAGTCTCGCTGTGTGTGTTGCATTAGATCATTTAGGGTTGTATTTTGTTATATAGGTTTGGACCTTAGAATTTATTTTATTTACATAATTAGCGCATGCATCTAATTGGTGTTCAAGATCTTACATTTGCATTTGTGTAACTGATTGACATTGCATGTTATTACGTAGTGGTTAACCCTAGTCAAAGTCCAAAAAATCAACTTCAAAAATATACTTAGAACTAAACGCTGACATAAATCGAATAAGAGATCACATAGAAGTCTTGCAGTTGTGATTCAGTTCTTCTTATCATCTATCTCAATCTCCATCCTTCTTTGTTCATTACAATGTCTATTGAATTAACAATATAAAAATTTTGGTTTGGAATTAAATGTGAAGCGTTTTTAACATGGATAGTATGGACATTTTCATGACAACCCTGAATTGTTGAGAATGCATCGGGTACTACTTGGATATTAATTAGATACAGTCTACATCTTATTAAGTTTTATTCAATTTTAAGATACTAGAAATTAGCATGTGAAATGCACTTCCATAGTTTTTTTTCCTCTCTTTATACAAATGTGGTCAACCTATATATATATATATGGTGGGCAGCAAGCAAGCAAGCAAGAGCCATACCAGGCTCTCACGTAAACTGGTATAGGTACTTCGGTTTTAGACATATCTTTTTCACACATTGAAATAGATTCTTTTTAGACACTGTTTCGATATGCATTGAACACTATTTTGATATTCATACACTTCAGTGGGTAAGTTCATGTAAAAAGGTTTACAGAAGGACCATAATATTCCTGAAACTATACCAGATCAATTCAAGAAGCATATATGAACAAGTATAAGAAAATTTCTAGATAATATATTGGAAGTATGTCACAGCTATCTTCAAACATATAAGGTTTCAAGTCAACATCTTATCCATTTCTTCACATCTCTTTCTCTGGATATATCACAACCTCGTAATTTCTTGCACCAGTTATACAACAAAGCAGAACTGCAGTTGTTATTTATCCGCGTAGTCGCTTTTCAACGTACAAAGTACCATAAGACCACATGCAAAGAAAAAGGCATACAAAATAAACTAACCATGGCTTATTTTAGGAGTTTTAATATGATCTGCCTTTACAACACATTACACTAAAGCCATACATTTGTTCATTTATCTGCAGACTCTGTTACCAAGTTTATGGGCAAGCTCTGTCTTGCACAATGTATATTTGCACATAGCATATCTAGCATGTAAATGGAACCGACAATTAGAGGATTGACAAGCGTTGACTGCCAGTTCTAAAATTTTCATTCTCTATGGTGCTTCCCAAAATAAAGCTATACTCCACAGTCCACATTGTGAAGTGAGAAAGATTAAATCATGATCACAAACTATGCAACATACATATTTTATTGTTATTTTCTTGAAAATAGTGTCTTTATTTCTTATTCGTTTTCCCCGCACGTATGTATAACCTACGAGGATGACGCAATGAACGAACGAATACTACAAACAGTGTAATCTTTTTGTTTTGTAATGATGTATATCCATCTTTCCGAATTTCTTTTTCCTTTTAAATTTTCTTTACTATGATTGTTATATCTGGTTTCTTTTTCCTTTTAAATTTTCTTTAGTTTGATTGTTATATCTGATTTACTTTATCGCAACTGGGCTATAACTAAAAAAGGGCAAGAATGCAAATAAGAAAAAATCTAAATAAAGTGCGCTTCAACCAAATATTGAACTTATGTCTTAAACCTATGTAGTACTGCTACTTTTATCATGATTGTACCTGATATCGCACTTCCTTGGACGCTGCTAGGACATGTGTCTGACCCTTTTCAAACTTGTTAATTATGTGCTATTTTTTTCAGTTTAGATCACTTTGCAAAACCATTGATGATATGTTTACATGACTTGTACACTTTTCAAACTAGTATCCATGTCAAGTTTGTGTTTGTATCCCATGTCCATGTCCATGCTTCCTGGGACATATCTAACTTATGTGATATCATTTTTTATGTTTTGTTTATTTTGTGTATATGTGTATATAATGTAATATAATATTTTGTATAGCCGTGTCTCCATACCGGTGTACCCTACCTTTCACAAATTTGTTGTGTCCCGTGTCTGGTATCCACATCCATACATGTACCCATCTATGCTTCCTAGCCTAAAACATAGATCCACAAAATATCATGAGCTTTGCAGATGATTTTTCTTAGCATCGAGGTGGTGTTGAAAATTTGGTGTTAACTAACAGAACATTTTTTTTTGCAAAACACAATATTTTTAGTGTTCATACACGTATGTATATATGTATAAATGCACCTGGATATCAATGCCAAAGAACCGTTGCACATAATGAAATGTCATATCAATCCATGGTTCCACATTGACCAAAATTTCATCAGCTGATAGTTGGAATGTAATATGCAATTTTCTGTAATTTGGAGGAGTTCCTTTCAGCTGCATGCCATCCCAGTAAATGATAAAACATAAGAGATTCATGATTATGTTTTAACACAATCACACTGAATATCTATATATTACTGTATGTATTCCTCTAAATTTAGCTTTTTGAATGATATAATCCTACAAATTTAAATTTTAACATGAAATCAAGTGCATATCTGCTTATCAGGTACATTGTTTACATATTTGAAGTACTATTTGGCATACAACCACATGGTGCACACCTGTTTGCATATAAATGTTTCTAATTTCAACTTGTCTTCCATTTATCACTATTTGAAGAGAATATTGCAAGGGTATCATTTGTGGCCAGGGCAGCAGCACATGTACTTGTCTAGGCATTGCTGCTGCTGCTGCTGCTGCTATAATCACTAGATTGACACATTCACATCTTAATTCGGTGCAAAATGACACAACCGTATTGCACTGAAAAGCATTTTGCGTTAAAGGCGGCAACATAGCCACAGAAAATATGTTGTACTGGTGAACGTCAGTTTTAGAAAGAAGGCATAAGCAAACCTTGTGACTTATCAATGTTCTTTTTTCAGAAAGCTCTTGCTCCAAATGTTTCTTTAACTGTTCCCTATGCGACCTCTTTTCTTTCATAGCCTCGAATGCCATAGGGATATCTCTGCTCACTATTTGCAACCTGTACATTCAATATCAATAAATTTTAAGAAATAGAATCTCATATGATGCAATTCATAATTGCTGAAGACATACTAACCAATGCTCATGTAGCCTAGTGCTTTTCTCATTTTCTAGTGCTTCATATGGATGTATATGAAAGCTGTTGATATCACCAAGGACACAGCTGAGCGTCGTGGACTGAATGCCATCTCCAGAATGTTTCAGACTTTTAATTGCCTCAAGCTGGTTCTTATTTATCTGAAATATTTGAAGAGTGCTGTTAAACACAATTTCAAAGTAACAGACAACCAACAACAGAAATGCTTCATAACTCTCAAATACAGTGCTAAAAACAGATTAGATGGAAGGTGATAAAGATATTTTCCACTTGATATGTTGTTGAGAGGCTAGAAAGTCAACTTGTTATTACCTTAGATGACAAGCTATTTTCCAAGTTCATGAGCCAACAAAGCTGATTTACGTTCAGTCTGTGTCTCATATGGACATAAATATCTACAAGGGCGCCAGTTAACAGAAGATTATAGACTTAAGAAAGTGTAGTCGTAAGGAGGAACCTTCTGTCGGTGGGCCATCATATGTCAGCATCAAACAATCTAGACAGGCTCCAAGATGTGCCTTTGCAACTGGTCTTAAAAGCCAATTGGAAACTATTTACCCATCTATTATACAATTGATGGATGTTTTTGAATGGGTTTGCTAACTAAGACAAAAGGGTTGGTAGAAAGACGGCTGGGATTGAATCTTAAGGAATCAATGGGTATGACGAGAGTTTATGAAATTTTTGGGGGGCCATAACATTTTGGAAGGAAATTTTTAGGGTTTTGGGATAAACTCAATCTGAAGAGACCTAAATTTTGGGGAACAAAAATTTTAAATTTTGAGGGAACAAAATCTAGAAGGAACTAAATTTTGGAGAACTAAAATTTTTTGGGAGAACTAAGTTCTCTGGGATGAACTAAATTTTAATTTATAATTCTGGGAGAACTAAATCTGAAGTGCACTAAACTTTTAAATTATTGAAGGAACTAAATCTAGAAGGATCTGAACTTTGGTAGGAACTAAGATTTTTTAGGGGAACTAAATTCTTCTCTGGTGGAACTAAATTTTAGTTTGAATGGGTTATACAATTGAGGGATGTTTTTGAATGTGGCTGCTGAACAGGACAAAATGGTTGGTAGAAAGATAGCTGGGATTGAATGTTGAGGATAAATAGGTATGATGAGAGTTTGTGATAATTTTGGGGGGAAATCCTAAAATCTATGGGGAGGGATTTTGATAGAAAAACCTAAAATTTTGTAAGAAACTAAATCTGGGTCGACCTAAATTTTTGGGAACTAAAATTTTAAATTTTGAGGGAATCAAATCTGGAGGGAACTAAATTTTAGTGGGAACTAAAATTTTGGGTGCAACTAAATTTTCTAGGTGTGACTAAATTTTAATTTAAAATTTTGGAGGAAATAAATCTGGAGGGCACTAAAGTTAACTTTTTGGAGGAACTAAGCTCTCTAGGGGGAATAAATTTTAGTTTGAATGTGTTCAAAAAAATTTGTTGGGGGGGAATATTTTGAAGGCGGCTGCAACATTTTTGGAGTGGGTTTAAAGAGGCTGCAACTTTTTTTTTGGTGGGGGGGATTTTGAATGGGTTGAAATTTTTGTGGAGAATATTTTGAATACTATGTGACCTATGGTCACGGGTACTAGTACATAATACTGATGTTAGTATTGTTTCAGAAATAAACTCTGCATTAAAATATGTGAAAAAGTGTGTATTCAAAAGTCAAAACAATATGAGTGATTATAATGTAATTCATATGGATGGGGAGATTTACAGCTTTCACACAGTGCAAGATTTCCCATTAGTTTTTGGTTTAGATAGTGTTAGCCGATACCATATTCAAGAAACTAGCACTAACAGTTAAACTGGATGCTTGACATTTTTGTCTGAAATGACAATGAATCCACCAGCATATGGGATGCAGTATTGTTAGTGACAAAACTGAAGTTCATGTCAAATAAGGATAGACAACAAGTGTACTTTCATATATTATCATCTTCCATATATTAGATTCACCAAACAAAAATTGCATATGTATATTGTGTGGGCTTTTCATGTTCTCTAGTATTCTTAACAGGAATATTTTATATTTTAGTAACACTGGCATTTAGCGATCAGGAATAGTGGACAGTAAAGAAATCTAGGCACCTAAGCTTTACAGATAGAACAAGGAAAACAAGGTTGGTCCAACAATCTGGAAGCATTCACAGAAGACGACAGAAAATGCTAATGGATAAAGTGCCAATATGACAGGGAAAATAACTTTTATTTCAAAAAGTATTGTTATTAATAACAAGTTAACAACTATTTCACTAGCTCTCTGTTCAATGAATCAGAATCTCATATAGCTTCTCATAAAATGAACGACCACAAATAAAACTAATAAAATATTCCAACATTAAAGTTACACTATATTAGCATATGAAACGTTGTTAACATAGTACAATTCCTTAAAACCCATTAATACGAGGTTTATTGTTTATATTAATGTTCTCAAAGTTATCCACTATGACCACCAAAAATAGGGGACTTGACGCACAATTCGTAGCATGTCCCTACAATCAAAAAACCACATGTCCTAAAATGAATTTGATTTTCGCATGAAAGAAAAAGATCAACCAATGAATTGACTAATAAAAATTGTTTAAGTAAAAAAATTAACAAGTGAAATAGAAGCCCAGGTTTTGAATCTTGAACTTCAAAGCACATTAGCATAAGAACATGCCACCAAACTGTTAGACCCACGGCCTGGGGCCGGCGCCCAAGCCATGCACGCAAGACGGGGGAGGCCGACTTAAGGGTTATTTGGTCTTTTTCTTATTTTGAGTGTTAGGAAAGGATTTTTCTTATTTAAACTAGGGCTAGCCGTCTTTTGTAGGCATGCTTGATGATTGATATTTCACGTGAGCATCCTTAGGTAGATCTAGATTAAACGAGTGTGGATGTCCTCTATTGACGTCTTGGAAGGAGGATACACCTTTTTGTATCCAATTATCTTGTTATTGCTTTTAATATCAATAAAGATTCGATCTTTCCTACGCAATCCTAACAATTTGGTATCAGAGCGTGACGATCCATGGCGGCCGCGACGAGATCGAAGGATAAAATCGAGGCGTTGGAGGAAAAGTTCATGGGAAAAATTGAGGGTGTAAAGAAATAGGTGGAATCGATGGTGGAATCGGTGGTGAAATCCATCGAGCAAATGAAGGCAAGCCAAGCGAAGAACAACGAGCAATTTGCAAAGATCCTCTCCTAACACTCAAAATAAGAAAAAGACCAAATAACCCTTAAGTCGGCCTTCCCCGTCTTGCGTGCGTGGCTTGGGCGCCGGCCCCAGGCCGTGGGTCTAACACAAACCTTTACCATTTAAAATCAACTGTGAGAACACATACTGTAAAGACACAAATCAATTCTTTTGGATGCTAAAAAGAAACCAAAATGGAAGTAGGTTTGTGCCCTAAAGAAACACAACAGTGCTTGATATAATTATACAATGTTGCATATAATTGAAATATGATCTGGAAACAAATAAAAAATGATAATCTCCTGAAATAAGTATTTATAACATAAGGAATATGTAGATAGAGATAATTTTCCCTTTCTACATGCTGGTAAATAAATGTTGGAAGATTGTTACAGCTAAACATGCATAATCACAAAGCAACAAATAATAAATGGGATTATAATTATTCTACCGAAATGGAAATGGTTAAATAAAATTTTTTTGAACATATTAAATATGCTCAGCTTAAAATGACAAGTTCCTTTTTTATCTTTTTAATCAAATACTGTTCTAAAGAGTCTTCTACATGAACACATTTTTTTTCTTGAAAAAGTAGAAAGCACAATAAAGTGAGTTCACCAACTATTCTCTTTCATTTCTTTCTGTTGCCAACGATATGACATGTCTAGGCACATAAAATTAGGTCAATATTTCAATAATGCCTTTTCAATACTGAGCTGTGAACCATATTCAACCTTGCTTTTGATGGGACTAGAGCTAACATCATATAGTAATCAATAAGGTCACAATTCACCTAAAACTGACATGGGACATTAATAAGAAAGCTAGGGTTTTGAGGATAAAAGATGAGATTTTTATAGAACTCCAAAGAGAAATACAAGATAAGGACTTCTTTTGAGCGGAAGCCAACTCTCCAAGCTTGAATCTAAGAGGGCAAGCTTACTCTCACTTGATCTAGGTTTCTACTCTTCTAAGCTAGTTAGTTATAAACACTCAAGTTTTGCATTAGAGAATAATGAAAACCACACCCCAAACATATAAGGGCAGCTTTAGCCCAAATTAGAAAAAACCCTTCCAAAACCCAAACATTACAAAAATGCCCAAAGCTTCACAAAAATGCCCGCGGCCTAGTTCTTCATCCCGCGATCCTTCTTGTGACGCCTTCGTTGGTACGTGATGATTTTATCATTACTTCTCTCAAAAGAACCACCTTATCCTCAATGTGGAAGTCTGAGAACCACTGTGCAACGACATCGTAAGGTTTATAGGTCGTCTCATGATCTGGAAGGCCGGTCCACCTAATCAGCACATCACGTGCTCCCGAACTCCCTGACGAACCCCTCTCAGCTCGGCCGGCTCTAGAAGCACATCCATGTCATCTCTGAGTGTCGAGGGCAGTGACGAGGAAGAGGCATGGTCTCCAATGGCCCGACGGAGCTGCGACACATGAAAAACGGGGTGGATCACTGAATCTGGTGGCAACTTCAACCGATACACCACTTCCAATCCTGGCCTCCACCTCATATGGCCCAAAGTATCGGGACGATGGCTTCTCGTTCTGCCTACGTGCCAAGGAGCGTTGTTGGTAAAGTTGCAACTTCATATACACCATGTCTCCCACCTCCCACCTTGAACTACACATCTCGCCTGTGTTCATCTGCCCGACCCTTCATAAGCTGGTGTGCCCTCGTCAAGTGTCGCCGTAACTCCTCCAAAGTGTGGTTCCTCTCCTCAAGATACTGGTCCACCTGGAAAACTGGAGTAGAGCGGTGACCATAGTGAAGTAAATGCGGGAAACCCCGCCCATATAAAACCCTGAAAGGAGTGGTTTGAGCAGAGGTGTGAACAGATATGTTGTACCAATACTCCACCCAAGCTAGCCACCTCACCCACTGCTTCGAAGACTCAGACACAAAACAACGTATATATGTCTCCAGTGTCATGTTGATGAACTCCGTCTGGCCGTCAGTCTGGAGATGATAACCAGTGCTCCTCTTTAGTATTGTCACTAGTGTCTTGAATAACTCCTTCCAAAATGCGCTAAGAAAGATCTTATCCCGACCCGTCACAATAGAGCCCGGAATCCCATGAAGACTCACTATCTCCCTAATGAATGTTGTCGCCACGGTCACTGCAGTGTAGGGATGTCGTAGTGCCACAAAATATGCATACTTGCTCAGCCTATCCACCACCACCATGATGACTGAGTATCCCTCTGATTTCAGCAAGCCATCAATGAAATCCATGGTCACCTCCTCCCAAACCCAGTCAGTCAAAGAGAGGGGCTACAGCAAACCCCTAAAAGTTGTTGATAAATATTTATGGCGCTGGCATATGTCACACTTCTCCACCATTTTCGCCACATCCTTCCGCATCCCCTCCTAGAAAAGCTTCTGAGCCAAGCGCTGGTAGGTCTTCAAGACCCCAGAGTGGCTACCTACCGCGCTCCCATGAAACTCAAGTAACACCATCGAGATATGGGCCGACCCCTGCCATACCCCAACCCCAACCTCAACCCCAACCCCAACCCCAAGACGTTGGCCTTCTAACGAATACCCGGGGCGTACGCTGGGTCCTATAGTAGTGATGTCCTAATCTTGGCTAGTCCCTCATCATCCTCAATCTCTCGCAACGGGAGCTCCCAATCGAGCAGAACTGGTACTGACAAGGCCGACAAGTATGAATCAACCTCCCTCCGTGATTATGCATTTGTTGCCTTGTTCTCAATCACTGGTCTGTACTGGATCTCAATGTGGTAACATATCAGCTTGGTCAACCACTTCTGATGCTCTTCAGTGACCATCCTCTGCTCCGACAGGTGTTTGAGGCTCCTCTGGTCTGTCCTCACTATAAATCGTCAGCCAAGAAGATAAGGTCGCCATTTTTGCACAGCTTACACAATAGCCATCAGCTCGCGCTCATACACAGACTTGAGTCGAGCCCTCGCCGATAACACGTGGCTAAAGTATGCCACCGGCATGCTCTCCTGCATCAACACGACACCCAAACCATAGCCCAACGCATCTATCTCCAACACAAATGACCGAGTAAAATCTGAAAGCGCAAGAACCGAAACGCTCGTCATGGCCCTCTTCAGGGCCTCAAAAGCTCAAGTGGCATCTTCTCCCAATGAAAATTGTCTTTCTTCAGCTGCTCAGTCAACGGCCACATAATGATGTTGTACCCCCTGACGAACTTCCTGTAATAGCCCGTTAGTCCCAAGAATCCTCGCAATGCTCATAGTGTGGTATGGAGTGGCCAATCCACCATGGTTGCTATCTTCGAACCGTCTGCTGACACATCCTCCGCGGAAACAACATGACCCAAGTACTATACACTCTACTGGCCAAAAGAGCACTTCTTTCGGTTGGCAGACAGCTGATGCTCATGCATCTCCCTCAGCACGGTCGTCAAATGCTCACATATGACTCCATCGACCGGCTATAAACCAAGATGTCATCGAAGAAATCAGAACAAACCCTTAGATAGGGCCAAAACACCATGTTCATCATTGTCTGGAATGTGACAGTGACATTAGTCAAGCCGAAATGCATGACCAAAACTCATAGTGACCCTCGTGTGTCCTGAAAACAGTCTTCACCACAACCTCATCCTTCTTCCGGATATGGTGATAACCAGACTTCAAGTTAATCTTGGAGAAGACCACCGCACCATGCAACTCATCTAACAGCTCGTCGATCACGGAAATGGGAAATTTGTCTGACATCATCTCCTTGTTCAATGCCCGGTAATCGACACAAAATCTCCAGCTATCATCCTACTTCTTTACTAACAGCACCGGGCTCGAGAAAGGGCTCACACTCGGCTGAATCACCCCGCCTAAATCATCTCATCCACCATCCTCTCGATCTCTCCCTTCTGCACATGTGGATAACGGTATAGCCGTACACTGATGGGAGCGACACCCTCTCAGAGCACAATGGTGTAACCGTGGTCTCGTGGGGGAGGAAGCCCATGACGAGTCTGAAACACCCCATCAAACTGAAATATAGCCTGACGTAGCTCCAATTGTATGTCCTGCTCCTACTCCGCCTCCTCCACTGCCAGGCATGTAGCTCCACCGAGAAGCCCCCTCCTTCGGACTGGAATGCCCTCGCTATGGTCTTCAAGGAAACCCTGGATCTGCACAAGCTGGGGTCCCCCTGAAGCGTTACCACCTTTCTCAGTGCATGAACTCCATTCTCAGTAACTTCCAGTTGGTCTTTGTTTCTACCAGGAACTACAACCATCTTATGCCTAGAATCATATCGGTGCTGCCCAGATCAATTGGTAAGAACTCATCCACCACATGTATCTCCTGTAGGATCAAAGTCACGACTCGGCATACTTCCCTGCTCCGCTCTACCTGCCCAGTCTCCATCATCACTCCAAAGCTATCGGTGTCAACCAACTGCAACCCCTGCTGCTCCACCACATGGTTGGAGATAAAATTGTGGGTGGCCCCACTATAAATCAATACCACCACCTCCTACTCAGAGATCCTTTCCATCAACTTCATAGTATGGTTCGGAGTGAACCCTACTACGGAGTTGAGTGACGCCTCTGCAACCTTCAAATGAGATGGCTCCTGCTCCACCTCTTCCTCGCTAAGCTCTTCCACTTTCTCCTCATCGTCCTCTACCAACAGTACCTGGAGTGTACGATCTCGACAGCAATGACCTGGAGCATACTTCTCGTCACACCTAAATCACAGCCCATTCGCCATCTTGTTTTGTATCTCTGCTTCTGTCATGCGTCGAAACTGCCCACTAGGCTGTGGTCTGCTGCTTCTCTCCTTGCTCACATGAGCTCCCCCGTCCAGACCCCCTCTACAGGGGCCCGCTACACTCCTGGGGTCGCCGAGCCACGAAAAGGGACCCGCCCCAAGCTCCCTTACCGCACCGATCCACTGCAAGCTTATCATTCACTATCTGAGCTAGGTCCATCATCTCTAGCAGTCCACTCGGCCTCTGCACCCGAAGCTCTCCCTGAATTTCAGTTTTCAGCCCCTTCATAAAGCTTCCCAACAGTGTCTCATCAGTCATCATCCCCCTCAAACGGCCAGAAAGCGTCTCAAATTTCTCCAGATAGTTTCTTACTGGGCCCACCTGTTGTAGCGTCAAGAGCTACTCGTGCAGGTTGCTGCTCTGGGTGTCTCTGAAGCGATGCAGCATGCAATATGTGAATTCTTTCCATGACTGCACTGCCTCCACAAATACCAAAACAACGCCTTTCTCTCCAAACACACGCTCAACACCTGCACCTTCTCCCTCTCCCCCATCTGGTATGCCTCAAAGTACCGCTCCACACGTGAGACCTATCTGTGGGGGTCCTCGCCGTCGAAAACCGGCATCTTTAGCTTCTGCACTTTGTTTTCAGGTCCACACATCCCTTGCTCTGCTCTCACTCTAGGTTGTCCATATGGTATTGTTGATACGCATTTTGTGGGGGTCCTCCACCCCCATGGCCTCCCTCCAGCATCTCATTGGTGTCCCCAGCCCATGTTGCTCCATATGGCTCTCCACCGCCTCACACCCAACACCAAGGGTCACCTTCAAGCACATCGTGCCCTTGGAATGGGTCCATATTCTCCGAGTGGGTCGTCGCTCCTTAAACACCCCTCTGTGTGCTTTGCCGATCCGCGGGGCTCCGAAACCCCCCACATTACCACCCTGGACTGCTGCCAATGGCCGTTGGCCGGAGAACCCACCGGAAAGAGGCCCCGGCGGGCCCATCAGGTGCGGAAGAGGGCCACCACCCAACTGCGATGGTGCAGGAGGCCAGCGGGGCCCCTATGACTGCACAGGAGGCTCGCGGCCTCCCTGCACCCTAGCGGGAGCCTCGCGAGGCCCCCAAGTGATCGCAGGGGGCCCACGAGGCACCCAGCTATTCTCCTGGGTCGGCGAACCTTCTCTTGGGTCGTCGGACCTTTTCCGGAGCCCGACGAGTGCACCGGACCAAGTTGAGGCCCGGTGCATCCTGTAGGAGACCCCCAGTTAGGGTTCTGGGGGAAAACTCCTTCCTGCGCCGTCGGGTTCTCCTCCCAAGCTGGAGTGGGGAAACCCCCCCCCCCAACGTGCCACTTTGCGTCGTTTTCCGGTGGATCATCTTCCAAAATCACCATTTGCCCCTTTCCTTTGTTCAAAGTCGACTCCTTCAGCCCTAGAGGATCTGAAAATTTTCCCTCGTTCTTGTGTCTCTCCTCCTGGCAGCGCTGATTCGCTTCAGATTCCATGAACGCCTTGAACATAGCCTCCAAATGTGTCATCTTTTCATCCATCTTTTGTTGTTGCTCCTTTAGGGCTTCAATTTCTCCAACGTTCTCTTCTTGTACATCTCTCTTCTCCATGGATCTTATGTTTGTCATGGTGGATCTTTGCTCTGATACCAATTTGATGAGAAAGCTAGGGTTTGGAAGATAAAAGATGAGATTTTTATAGAACTCCAAAGAGAAATGCAAGATAAGGACTTCTTTTTCAAGCTTGAATCTAAGAGGGCAAGCTTACTCTCGCTTAATATAGGGTTCTACTCTTCTAAGCTAGGGATAAACACTCAAGTTTTGCCTAAGAGAATAATGAAAACCCCACCCCAAACATATAAGGGCAGCTTTAGCCCAAATTACAAAAAAAAACCCCATCCAAAACCCAAACATTACAAAAATGCCCAAAACTTCAAAAAATGCCCTCGGCCTAGTCCTTCATCCCGTGATCCTTCTTGTGACGCCTTCGTTTGTACATGATGATCTTATCAGACACGAATCTGGTAAAGTCAGTTAACCAAGTACTGGGCCAATCACAGTGTACGAAGTAACAGATCCAAAAGAAGGCCCACTTTTTAAAGTCCGATTGAAATTTGTGCTGGATTGAGGCATATGTACCTAAAACTGCTGTGTGTTACTTGGTGCCCTGAAGTACTAGCCAAATCATTTTGAGTGTTTGATCTCAGGACCACCTTCATAGAGTTGGAAACGCAAGCACTACAAACAATTCATATTCAAGCAAAGTACATGAAAATCACCGTCCAAGTATTCCTAAACGATTATGTGCCAACACGCAGCAGAAAGTTCCCAGTCATCAGCCAGAGCCAGTTTTGAATGATTGTCATGCAGACCCAGTCATGGGTGAGAATGAACATATCCTGGCCCTTTGCCAGCTATAATTTGATAGCTAGCTTTCTATAACACAAGCAAGCCATAATTCGATAGATAGATTTCTAAAATACAGACAAAGTTAGTACCGAAAAGTTTGGCTCTGGGAATCTAAGTAATGTTCTTCTGTATCTAAAGATAAAGAACATCCGACTTTGCAGACTTGTTCTGAAAGATAATTAGTTGGATTTCTAGGAAGTATATGTGGCCAACTATTTGTCCCAATATTAGAGAGAAATTTACAAAAATACCCAGTAGATATTTGTAACACCACGCCAATAAGCTGTGCAACCATTGAAAGAAACCAAATTCACCCTGTATAATGACCATAACTTGTCAATGCGGCTGGCAATGATATGAATTTCAAACTTCTAAATTTAAAACTACCATGGAAAAGAAACAGTTGATAGATGAAGGTTGTGATCAGCAATAGGGTTCTCAATTTAAAAGAAAAGCTCTAGTTAATATTTCTAGTGTCCTTTAGAACAGATAATGGCTTATGTTAGAATCAAAATATTTGTTATTAGTTTTGTTTGTATTGGGCCACATGCCCAGCCCGTTTACACACATACAGGTGAAAATCCAAATTTCCTTAACCAAATTTTCCTCCAATTTCTTGTTCTCTGATTTCATCATGGTATCAAAGCTATAAGAACCCTGACCCTAATCATCGTGCTCTCTCTCCCCTTCCAAAAAAGAGCAGTCGTTTCTCTTCGTCCTGGCGAGTCATCATCCACACGTTGACAACCTCCAATAACCTTGTCTGGATCCTTTTCATCAAATCCAACCTCGCCGCCTCAGATCTGATCTCATCATCATCTTCCCTCATCAACATCATCGTTGGATCTCATTGTGGCTGGCATTGCGTCGTTGTCAACCTCACCACCTCATAAAACCTCACCATCCCACCATCGCCAACTTTGTTGCTTTCATGTCAACCTCACCACCTCAAAAAACCTTCATTATTGTCTTCCTGTTAATCTAGCCACCTCCTCATGCCCCTGTCATCGTCTTCCCACCCCACGTTATCATCTTCCCGTCGACCTCACCACCAATTCGATGATCTCTCCAACTTCTTTCTACCGACACCGTTGTGTCCCCATGTTCTCATCAATGGTCAGCCTTCCATTTGTCTCTTCTCAGATCAGATCGATCTGATTAAAGGCTGATGTAGCTTAGGACCTCATATAGTTGCTCTATAAAAAGTATACTTACAGTTTACAGTAAAAATGTGGTTTATTTTTGTCCTTCAGGAATTTTGTTGCTAATATTAGCTACCTACTTCTGTTGATATTGACTGCTCTCTGATCTGCCTTTTTACTGGTTGACTACTTGGTTAGTGATCTTCTATACTGGTGGTTTTTTTATTTGCATGTTTATTGCTGCTGCTGTTATTTGCTGATGTTACTTCTGATTCTGAAGTGATGTCATCTTTCACAAGGACCAAGAGCTCTACTTGAAGTTCTACATCCTTGGGCCGGTAGTCAAACTAAACTGTGCTAATTATGTGTTATGGGTACAATCTTTCTCGATGTTTTCGCTATCCCAAAAGAAGAAGTACCAGACAGAGAAGCCACATGATTCTATATCAGCTGAGTATGAATGCTATCCGATTGCAAATGCATGTGTGAAGACCTAACTGGTTACTAGCATGAAAGAGAGTGAATGCATGCATCATGTGGCATCATGTTTGTTAATACTGATAAGATGTGAAAAATCATGAAGTAGTTGTACTCAAATGAGAGAAACATCTCTTGTGTAGTTGATCTTTATAAGAAATGTTCTTTTTGAAGCAGTATATGAGACTTATATCGGATTACTATACATGATATTGGATGAGTTGAATATGTATCATCCTATCGTTCTAGATCACAAGACTAGTCAACAATATGGAAGAAAACTGCGGGTGTCCAAGTATCTCTCAATTATGGATACAACTTTGATCTTTCAGGTATATGCATAGATTCTTAAGGTGGGACCATCTCTTCACTGGCTTTCGCACCATCATGTGTTTGATGGTGGCTATTGACATTGGAACTATTGGGACAACTCAGCCCTCTATCAAAAGCATGCACTAGATAACGGATGGGATCAATGTCATGGTCAAGGATAAGTCCATGAGTCTGATGCAGGTCGGAATTTTGATGGTGGACGATAGTCAGTTGTTGATCGTGGTTTATGATACTGTATACACTGTGACAGGAAAAACTACAACTATAAGTGCTAGATGAACCCAAAATATTTTAACAGTCTGTTCCTGGCATTTTGGCATTCGATGGATTCATCTTCTGATCAGTCTGTATTTCTGTCTGCTAGTTCTTATTTAACTCTTACATCTTAGATTTTTTCAGGCTAAGCATGCGAAACTTTTGGGCAAGCAGGCTTATCAGTCTGCTACACATGCATCTTGCGCAAGTTTGAATGCTTCATTTGCTTCATTTGAAATGTCATGGATTTGAAGCGTCTTCCCACATACATGAACTAAGAGTCTTTTTCACATGTTATCGTCATTTACTTCTATTTTACTTGATCAAATTGCTGATGTCATATCTTCACTTATCCTTAATAAAGGAGTAGCACATGTTAATTCCTCACTATCACTACATGATGTTTTATATGTACCCAAGTCCCCAATCAATCTTCTATCTGTCAATCAAATTACAAAACATAAGAGCTACTCAGTCACATTTTATCATTCTTATTGCGCATTTCTAGACCTGTAGACTGGCATGAATATTGGTTTGGGACATGAGAGAGGTGCATATACTTCTTGGAAACTAAGAAATTCTTCTGGTTTAGAAGCTGCCATGTCTAGTCTTCTATTATTATAATAGAGTCATCTTGGTCATCCTTCTTTAGAAAAGTTTCTCAGATAATACATATCAAGTAATCTATTTCTTCTTTAGGTTATGAGTCTTATGAGCTTGGAAAACACACTCGTGCTTCCTTGCCTCGTAGAGTCAACTATAGTAGTGATAGTTTTGATTTAGAAAATTTAGATGTCCAATGTCCATGTTGAACTATTTCAGTTTCTGATTATAGATATTTTATTAGTTTTGTTGGTGATAATTCTTACATGACGAGGTGTACAAAATACATGTTTCTAACATTAAATGTTTTGCGAACAAAATCAAAAATTAATTTTCTATTTTTGTAAGATTCTTCGTACTGATAATGCATTGGAATTCATGAAACAAGATATATCAAATTTTTGTGCTTTTCATAGGATTTTACATCAAACTTATTGTTCTCATACATTAGCAAAGTGGGGTTGCATAACGTAAGCCAAGGTTTTAAATCTCGGTTTCGGTCAATCGAAAATTTAGGGTTCTGTATCGGTATCGTTCGTTTCGGTGGGTTCGGATGTAAGTTTTGGTTTCGTCTATATATGTCAAACTTGTAAATAAATGCAATATGTGTAGCAAAATGTGTATGACTAGCAACATGTAAATAGTTGCAAACTTGTAAATAGTGGCAATATGATAGCAGAATGGGCATGTGACTTAGCAGCATGGCAAACTTGTAAATAGATTTTAGCAGAATGTGCCTGACTTAGCAGAATGGGCCTGTGAATGGGCATGTGACTTAGCAGAATGGCAAACTTGTAAATAGATGCAATATGTTAGTAAAATGAGCCTGTGGCTAGCAGCATGGCAATAGCAGCATGGCAAACTTGTAAATATTTGGCAACATAATGGGCATGGGCCTAGCAGCATGCAAAGCTTGTAAATATTTGGTAAAATGTTTAGCAAAATGGTCCAGCATGTCTCCAGAAACATCCACAATGTGAACATGTGACTAGCAGCATACATCCTCTCCGATGTCTCCAACTTAGCGGTGTGAGGCTATTCTTCAGGGTGGTGGCGGGCGATGACGGGCGGCGGGCGATGGCGGGTGACGAGAGGCAGGCTCGAGGTAAGTTTTTCTCTCTCTCCCCTTCCTCTTCATCTTCCTCTTCCTCCTCTTCTTTTTTTATGTAGGATTTTTTAATTTTTCCTTTCCGTCTTCTTCCTTCATCAGATTTTTTTTATTTTCTGATCACCTTGTTTCGGGCGGAACCCTAGGGTTCCGCCTAGTATCACCACCGTATCGGACCGGTATGGGACAGTACCGGTCCGATACGGCCGATACAGTGTTCGAAAACAAGTTATATGCGGCCGCATATGCGGCCGCATATAAGGATGCGGCCTTTGACCGCATGAGAATTAAGATATGCGGTCAAATTATGCGGTCGGCCGCATAATCGACTGCATAAATGTTATGCGACCGCATATGCGAATATGCGGGCGCATAATCGGCAACTAAAAAATCCCAACCCGTTAAGAAACACGATCCGTTAAACATAAAAATCAGTTTTTTAATTTTAAAATACTTATGTTTGACATGCTTTTGATTTGGACGTAAAACTAAATAATTATGTTTTGTGTGTAGATTGCTTTAGACGTTAGATTTTAGTTATTTTATGAATTGATCGTCATAATGGCGCTGATGTTTTAGTATGAATTCATCCATATTTTTAAAAGCTAATATGATTTTTTCCTTATTCCTATAATTCTTATCTTTTTTAATTTAATATACACAAACACATAAACTTATTGCTTATTTATATACTAAATTATTCATTTTCGCGCAAACCGCGCAAACCGCATAATCGGCCGCATAATCCGCTTATGCGCTATGCGCTCATAGACCGCGCGCATAATGAAACCGCCTTTTATAACACTGGGCCGATACCAGTTGGTATCCGTCGATACCACAATCCATGACGTAAGCATAAACACATTCTTATCGTTACACGTACTATGATGTTTCAAATGAATGTTTCAAATGAATGTTTCAAAATACTTTTGGTTTGATGGTGCCTCGTATGCATGTATCTTAATTAATCAAATGCTTTCATTTATTTTACATGGTGATGTTCTATGTTCATGCCTATTTCCAAATAAGTCTGTGTTTCATGTCATCCTAATGTTCATCAAAAAGTTTTTGAACATATTTGTGTTGTCCATGATTATAAGTTTGATCTTAATAAATTATCACCAGAATCTATCAAATGTGTTTTTATTGGTTATTTTAGAACTCTCACGGGATATCTGTGTTCCAATCATGTTGGTCATCGACACTATGTGTCTGCAGAAGTGACAATTGTTTAGTAAGATTCCTATTTTTCACCTTATGAACAACTTTCTATTCCTCTAATGAATACATATATAATTCCATTGCCTGATACATATAATAAGTAGTTAGTTTCCCAACCATTACAAATGTATACCAAATGCCTTAAGAGTATAGCTCCTACTCCTATCCAGCTGATCTGACACTTCCAGCTGCAAAGCCTGAAATACTTCTTTCTGTCACTTCGACTGACATGGACCTCCTGATTGCTTTTCGTAAGGGTAAACGATCCAGTATTTTACATTCTATTGCTCATTTTGTTTTATATGATCGTCTTACCTTTTTTAGAAATGATAAAGTTCCTTATATTCAGTATTTATACCCAAACCATATATGGAAGCACTAAACCATCCAGCTTGGAAAGCTGCTATAAATAAGGAGACGAATGCTCTGTCATCCAGACGTACGTGAGAGTTGGTCCTGCCTCAGTAGGATCAAGAAGTTTTCGGTTATCATGGTCTTTTAGTTTGAAATATCAACCTAATATAAAAGTGACCCGCTATAAAGCCTATATTATTACCAGCTGCTTTAATCAGACTTATGAAATTGATTATTTTGAGACCTCCTCATATGTTGCTCACTAGAATTCTATTCAATTTATCTTCTCTATTACCATTAACCAGCAGCGGTCTATGCTACAGTTGGATGTGAATAATGACTTTTACTATGGTGATCTCGAAGAAGTCTATATACAGCAACCCATGGAAATGTTGCTAAAGGGGAGTATAAGAAGTGCAGCCTTAAAATGGCCATCTATGGCCGTAAGTAAAGTTTTTGGGCATGGTTCGATAAATTTAGATTTAGTTAGCCAATGGATTCAAGAGATGATATTGTAAGCATTCAGCCTATGTTCGTCATTAGCCTTTAAGATCAATAATCATTGTAGTATATGTAGATGATAGTATTCTTATGTGTAATAGTAAAACTTCACACTGAGACTAAAAATATTGAAAGAAACAGTCTGTAACCAAGAATTAGGAAGACCAAAATACTTCTTTGGGATAAAGATTGCTTTTAGAAGACGCGGAGTTGTATTATCTCAAAGGAAGTATGATAGACCTATTATAAGAGACGAGCTAACTTGGTAGGAAACCCGTGAGCACACCCATGGATGTTGGTATTGATACGTGGGATAAGACTAGCCGATTATTTGTTAATGACACGCGACACAGTAGGCTAGTTCGCAAGCTAAGTTATCATATTGTTACTCATTTGGCATCCAATATGCAGTTAGTTTGGTCGTCACTTTATGCATCAACCCAGAGATGTTCATTAGAGAGTATATAAATAAATTATGTTTGTAAGTCATGATCATATAAAAATTCATGCTGATTATCCTGATTATGTTGGTGATGGACAAGACTGAAAATTTACTTTTAGTTACCGCAATTATGTAGAAGTAAACTTGGTGACTGGCAGAGCAAGAAACAAGATATGGTTTATCGATCAAATACTTAAACAAAATGGTGGATCACGCAACATGCGAGCTAATGTGATTAAAGAACTAGAGTGGAAGCTTGAATTCTAGGGTTATAAAGTTATGCATATGTATTATGACAATCAGGTAGCCATCTACATTGTGAATCACCTAGTACTTCATGAGCGTACCAAACATATTGTGCTGGGTTGTCACTTCGTACGAGATACAGTACTAGCTAAGTATATATGTACTTCATTTACTAGATTATCAGATCAAATTGGCCGATATGTTTACCAAGGCTATTTTCTTAAAGGTTTTTGACTTCATTCGCATTTTGGGGGACCTAAAAGTTTTTTTTTTTTTTGAAATTTTTTTTGCAGTAGTTAGATATACTTGTTAGGAAGCTCCCCACAAAATTTCAGCTCGATCCGACACCGGTTGGGCCTCCGTTCATCGATTTCAAAAACGTTGCGCAAAACTGTGGACAGATTTGCGCAACGTTTTTGAAATCGATGAACGGAGGCCCAAACGGTGTCGGATCGAGCTGAAATTTTGTGGGGAGCTTCCTAACAAGTATATCTAACTACTGCAAAAAAAATTTTCAAAAAAAAAATACTTTTAGGTCCCCCAAAATGCGGACAGCGCTGGAAAAATTTCCGGCGCTGTCAACTCTTCTCCATTTTTCACACACACACACACACACACACACACACAGAGATATATATATATATATATATGGTCCAACTTGGAGATGAGGATTCAAATTAAAATATTTGTTATTGGCCTTGGTTGTGTTAGGTTTATATTGGGCCTCAAGCCCAAACCAGTTTATTTCTTTGTATATATATGAATAATACAGGTGCGAAATTCTAGTTCTCCCTAACCTAATTATATATATGAATAATACAGGTGCGAAATTCTAGTTCTCCCTAACCTAATTTTCCTCAATTTTCCTGTTCTCTGATTTCATTGGCTCTAAAATAGACAATAATACCAAACAATTGCAACATAACTTGCTTTGGAGCTGTATTACCTGAAAACAAGACAAGTAACTCACCTTGATATAAGACATATATTTTGCAGTATCGTTATTGCGGATGCAGATTTTCTGTGGTATTTCTTTGGCCTTTCCGGATGAAATAAGTAAAGTTCTTTCCTTAGGATTAATCAGTGCTTTCCTGCAAATTCAAAAGGTTCTAGATAGTAGCAGGTTGCAAACACATCTTAACATAATAAGCTGTACACTTCAAAGTGAGTCTCATGTCAATGTCCAGCATGTGTTGACAAAGAAATTTGATCATCACACATCAAACTGAATCATCTGCAGCCATGTCAGATTTCAATTGATTTTAAAGATAGTGTCAAATATGTAAGAGCTATGAATAGCTTAAATAACATAAAAGGGCAGGTTGGACACTGGTTTAAGACAACCTAAGTGCCTACACAACATGCGAGGAACATCATAGACTTGTATTAGATCGGATACTGATTCGACTTTCAGGTGTCTTTGTTATAAGATAACAGTCAGCAGGAATCGTCATCAAAGTTCTCTTATACATTCCGTTCTACTTTTTGATAACATGTCCTCTCTCCCTCCTAACCACAAGGGGTTTTTAACATGTCCTCTCTCCCTCCTAACCACAAGGGGTTTTGACGTTCTGCATGCATGCACACACACGTTGGAAGTTTAAAAGCACTTAATCTATCATCTGTAGACTAAGTGTGTAGATGAGGGAATAAAACATTTCCTAGCATGAAGTTCCTGTGAAGCCTAATTTGAGGTTAGTTCTTAATGATTCAAGTCCATATATATGTAGCACATATTCGGAATAATGGGGGTGAGCTGACACCCTATATAGCCTATATAGAAAAATCGGTTGCCACTGAAAGGGCACATGTAGAGTAAAAGGACCAAGATTTACACACCGGTTTTTTTTACTTGAGCCCTTTAATATTATATGAACCATTGTTTAAAATATCGACCGGACTAATATATTCACCAACATATTGTTTTTGAACCCTAAACGATATAATATGGCTGATACAATATGGCAAAAACTAAATGTACATTTTGAGCTCATACTAGCCGACATGATGTATTTTCATTATTTGCTGTATTTTACTTATAAAACATATTTTACTTATAAAACACACATATGATCCTAAATTTTATTCTCAAAGCTATTTATATAAATATTTTCTTCCAAATTAATTAAGTTTTTCTGTCTTAATTCATAACGCGATAAAACTAAGAGGAAATAACCAGAAGGAGAGAAGCTTGAAGATAAATGCATAACAGAACAATAATGGTTATTGAAGTAGATGATATCGATGTGAGTCGTAATGGGGTTTCCACATTCTTCAAGAATTTTTTTTAATAAATTATACATTATCTTAAATAGTTAGATGAGAAAGTTGAATGCTGATTTGATTTTTTTTCCTCATGGAAAAGCATTCCTACTGATGACATTGCTACTACCTCTATCTTTAACATTGTTTGCCAGTTCCTCCTTAATGCTTTTTTATTCTTCTCCTCAATATTGTTATTACGACTTACTGCTCTCACTTACTATTATTTTAATTCTTCCGATTATTACTCTAGATACTGCAACAAGGGCATATATCATAGCTATTACTTGCAGTAGCTGCAGCAGTAACAATCAGAGATAGAAACCGATTTTATTATTGGATAAAATAGAGAACTCAAGATGTATAATAATGGGAGTGAAAAGATAAAGTTTTGTCACATAAATCTGAATATTGTTGGATGAGATTTAAAATCATATGTTGTCTTGTAACGGTTTGTGATGCATATGTCATGGCTTACATTGTTTTGAACGTTACTGAAATTATAATATTTTCTAATATTTTGTGATATCTATCATAGCCCACACAGTTTTACATATTATCTTATCTGGATGAGGTTTTAAACTCCTATGATTTTCTACTGATTTGCGATACATATGTCACAGTTCACAAAATTTATTCACAAAACTTTATATATTTTTGGCTGAAATTTAAGATTATAACATTTGTGGTGATTTTATGCTTATGTCATGACTCAATACTGTTTTAAAAGTCATTGAATGGGACTTTAAACTTTAATGATATTTCCTAACGATTTGAGAATTTTTTTTATATTTTCTCTTTTCATGATTTATCATTTTATACGAAATATGTTCACCTGAATGCTAGTTAACCGTATTTGTGGTATTTTGATGACATATTGATATTTAGGATGCTATAACTACTCTCTAATTATCAAGATTTAAATACACACACACACTAGTAATAACCCATGACCACAGGCCACGGGGATTCAAAATATTCCCCCGAAAGATTTCAACCCATTCAAAATCCCCCCCATTTACGGCTTCTTCAAGAAAAACCCCCCAAAAAATTCACAGCCACCTTCAAATATCCCAAAAAAATTTAACCACATTCAAACTAAAATTTAGTTATCCTAGAGAATTTAGTTCCCCCAAAAAATTTACTTCCCTCCAAATTTAATTCCCCTAAAATTTTAAGTTATTTAGTCCCCCAAGAGAATTTAGTTTCTCTAAAAATTTTAGATCCCACTACAATTTTGTTC
This sequence comes from Scilla litardierei, assembly GCA_030789695.1. Taxonomy (NCBI): domain Eukaryota; kingdom Viridiplantae; phylum Streptophyta; class Magnoliopsida; order Asparagales; family Asparagaceae; genus Scilla; species Scilla litardierei. The sequence goes on along the minus strand of CM061142.1, from coordinate 805,879,656 downwards.
ACTCTATATTTAGTTCCCCCGAAATTTAAAATTTTAGATCCCAAAATTTTAGCTCCATTCAGATTTAGTTTTCCCTAAAATGCTAGGATTTTCTCCCAAAGATTTTCCCACCAAAATTTTAGGATTTTTCCATAAAATTTTAATAAACTCTCATCCTACCCATTGATTCATCAAGATTCAATCACAGTCGTCTTTCTACCCACCCTTTTGTCCTAGTCAACAACTTCATTCAAAAACATTCATCAATGTATAATACATATCTAAATATATGTAATGTCTATATGTGCACCCCATTATTGATATATATCCATGATATACTCTGATATGTTATATTCAATATGAAAACCCACATTCGATACAATCCTGATATTCGTTATTTAAAACCTTACTATGAACCAAATTTTGCCCTTTTATTGAAAACCTGCAAATTTCAACGGAAACCCAAAAAGGAAAAGGTATAGTTGCCACTTTTCACTTACCATCCTCAACATCGCCATTTCTTATTCCCGCAGGTTATTTATCTATCATGGCGCCAAAAACTACTCGTACTAAGTCTAAAAGTTGCGAAAAAGAGAAAGGTAAGATAAATAACCTTTCATTTGCCATTTCTACCGAGAGAACCCAGATTAAGTAAGACGCAACTCCCAACTCACAAAAACCTTACATAAGTTTCCACTTTTCCATCCCTAGATCCATTCTTAATTGTATTTTCTGATAGGGAGCATACACCATGGAGAGAACACCATATGAAGAAGACTCGGGATTTTAGTCTTTTAACTCTTTTAATTCTTTTATATTATTTGGATGTTCGTTTGGTGTTTGGATTTAGGAGTCCAAGTCTACTTGTTTGGGTCCACACTCAAAGTGTGACACTTCCTAAGATTTTAGCCTATAAATAAAGTTCTGTAAGCTTTTGGAAAGATTTGTGAATTTAAGAATTTTATTCCAACCAAAATGGAGTTATAATGTTTTGCAAGTAATTTGCTTAGTTATGAAGTACTTATTCTCTATTGGTCCCTTTTTTTCAAGTACTTATTCTTAGTTATGAAGTACTTATTCCCTTTTTTTTTCAAAACTGTAATGTCTCAAAAAGTAGATCTACATCTACCATAAAATCACTTTCCATTCTGCCTCAAATTAGTATCAAAGCGAAGTAGGTCTCATCTGTCCCCAAAAATTTTCTCTGATTTTTCCTATATTTTTTCCCTTCTGTGCAATTTTATGTGATTTGTTCCCAATAAATTATCAGAAAATCGCAAACTTGATCATTCCCTTTCTTCTTCAGTCTTCAGATCAGATCACATTGAAACTTTAACCCTACAATCATCACAGCAGCATCTGTGATACTGTCGTCGAACCTAAGGTTTGTTTGTCGTCAACACCCCACCAAATGTTGTCGACCATGACAACCCATGATGCCGCTTCATGATGTAAACTTTTGAACCTCCTTCGATGTCTCCATGCCTTGTTGCCAATGCTCTGAAGATCGCAATCCATTGATGACATCGTTGATAATAGAATCAGGTTGATTTTATCGTAGAAATCTTATCAGCTCCGACCAATCGGAGTTCGCAGATCGGCTCAGAGATCTGAATTGACACGATTAATCAGCTCATATCTAAACCGACTTCAGCCGATCTGAGCCAACCCAAGCCATCATGTGTCGACTCAAGCTAACTGCATAGCAACTGAGCCAACCCTTACAGTGTGGCTTACGAATTTTCAATGAATTTTAAGAATTTCATATGGCTGAAAAACTTTCTTGGCATTTTCTGAGCCAGTTTAAGGTCTTTTGAAGGATTTTTTATTCTAAAGATGGGAACCCAGATTTCCGATGACTCAAGTGGACCAAATGTACATGCACGAGTGTCTTTGCACTCTTTGGGTAAATTCTAAACTGATCCAAAGCTTCAATTATTAATTTTTGTGATTTTTAGTTGTCACTTGGAATGGTGGTTGTTATGGTTAATTATGAATTTTACTTCAAAATCGCATTGCCTGACGTTGACTTGCATCATCTCTGTAGTTGTCTCTTGCACCATATAGATTGAGCCTTTAGGAATTTTTCATTTCATTTTATATTATAGCACACATTTAGTTATGTCTAGATATTTACACAACCATCTTAGTGGTTTAATTGCTTTGCATTTTCTAGTTTCTGCATGCTCCATAGTGGTAAGAACTTCAGGAGTAATATGGCCTATAGATCAAACCTAACTCTTGAGAGCTTAGTTAAAAAGATGCAAGACATGTTTAAGAGAGTCAATAACCGACCAGATACACCAAAGTCACTGGGCAGCAAGAACAAGATGAGAATGACACTGTAGACAACGAGTGTGACTATAAGCGTAGATCCCCATAAGATAAAGGATATGATGGTCGAGGTAAAGAATTGGATCGGTGGATGCATGATGAGTCCACTGACAATACCGAGCTCAGATGAGATGACGTTTCATATAGAGTCAATATAGATGTCCCGTCCTTTGATGGATCTTTTGAGACCCTCGAGTCATTTAGACTGGTTAACAGATATGGAGTATTATTTTTTACTGGCATAGGATATTTTAGGTGTGCATGATAAGTTTTGATAAGATGAAGATCCAATTGTCTACTAAGATCATTGGACTTCGGTCATGAGAGAGCTTACGAGGACTTACCGAGATTATACTAGGACGTAGTAAGATATGAAAGCCAAGCTCAAACAAAAATATCTTTTCCAAACCTACATAGACCATCACATGAGCTAATTAAATAGGATTCATCGAGGAAGTATTGTTAGTAGTTATGCCCTATACCAAATATGTAGACATTTATGTTATGTCATTTTTCATTTATAAAATGTTTCTCTTATTGTTATTGTTATATTACTTGCATGTTTCATTATAATAATATTTGAATAGTTGTTTTATGTTATTCTAAGCATCCATAGTCATTCATCGTTAAAGGTATAATGATGAATTAAGACTAGAATGAGTTTGGTTGAGAATTATGCGATAATTATAATATGTATGGTCATACAAATCAAACTTATAGATACTTGTTGGAGAACAAAGTACTGTATAGACTCGCTATGAGATCATTACATGGATCAGTGTCATAAATGTTCTCATAATAGTTATGTCATAGAATCTTTAGACCTGAAATCATTACAGTTTTCTACATAAGTAACATCATTTTTTTGACATAACCAAACGTTATCTTTAATCAGATAATCATAAATGTTACGATTAAACATTATGTGAATTATATAGAGAAAAGTAAATGAACAAGATGGAATTTGTCCCTCTCTTATGAGAGAGATATCTAATGGGCCCATCGATAAGTAAGACTGTGAAATGCATGGTCGTGCTCAAATAAATGTCATTTGATTTTATCGGCCGACTTAGTAAGCGAGAAATTAAATATTTGAACAATATAAGTATGACATTGTCCATGACTTATATTCAAATCAGATATCGTGTGACAAAATGATTATGACATGTTCTATTGGTTAAGTTAATATCAGACTAACGATATTCATATTAATTGGGTAGTCACAATGTCTTGCTAAAGACCAATTATGACTTGTGGGCTTTTAATGGGATTATGCACACTGCCAGTTTGATATGAGCCTATTGGGTCGCATGCACACAAAGAGAGTAATGGATAAGATAAGGTTTAAACGTGATTTCGAATTTGATTTGAAATTCGTAATAAGGCGAAATATCTTAACTGTCAGATATTATATCTCGTTAAGATATTATCCCTAAGATATCGCCGCATAACTAAAACGCGTTAAAAAGTTAACAGATAATATATCTTGTTAAGATCTTATCCTAAAGATATCGTTGCGTAATTGAAATGCATTAAAGGGTTAACGTGGGATTCTATATAAGATATAGAGAGGATTTTCAGTTAATTCACGCATTCAATCTATCTCTCTCGTTTTTGTGAAAAGCGAAGAGCGAAAGAGAGAGAAACCCTAATTGCAGAGAAGGAGCTAGCACCCTCGCAATTCATGTCCGTGACGCTCGTATGTGGATACTGATAGAGGGTGGTCATTCGTACAGCAGCACCAACAGTTCGATACATTCGAATCGTCAATAGGTTAGTAATCTAATCAAATCAATTTGAAAACTGCATGGATCTTGGTAGGTTTCTATTTTTCCGCTGCGTATAAACTTGTTTATGCATGATAGAAACCCTAACAAGTATGACTATTGACAAATACATTACCAAATTTGACAACTTGTTTATTAGGTGCATAAATCAAAAACCTCGCTTTATCCTTTCTATGTTTTGTAATGGATTGAAACCTAAATTCCAGCCCATTTTGTGACTATCATTGAAGATGCTTTTCAGTTAGACTAAGAGCTAGATCTGAACTCTCGATAGCCTCAAGATAGGATGTACGCTTCTAATCTAATAAGCTATCAAAGCGATAGTTTGAAAAATAATACTAAACCGATGCTAAGGGTTGACCAACAACCACTACCGGTAAGGATGCTAAGAGTAAGGTTGTGATTGGTGAGTCTCCATAGTAGGGGCAAATGGGACAAAGTGCTAAAAGTGCCAATGATTTGGTCACCTCGCGTACCAATTTCATAGCATGGGTCTCGATTAAAGAGACTCACAATGATAACTTACACGACTGTAGGATATATGAACTATATGTACCCTAGGAAAGTGCTAGTGATGCTGACAATGATCTTTGGGTGTTGAGCGTCCACGTGAGTGTTGTCAGGTGTTTGCTTGCTACACCTAAAGGTGAGGAGGATTGGTAAAGTTTACCATTCTCTATACATACATCAAAATTGAGGATAACTAAATTTCATTAATGATTAATGAAGATTGGAAATAGTTATGTCAAATTGTAAATATTATCACCAAGTCAACCCTTAGATAAGATGGCTTTAAAAGCTTATCATCACCTATAACCATACAATATTACTCGGATCGATAAGACTGCTAACCCTATTACCCAACATTGCCTTATTCCTATGTAGTTCTCCAGTTACACCGATGTGTAGTGTGACGTTCTACCCATATACATCACCCACATTCTATTAGGTAGGTCATATTTGTATGAAGTTATGTGAGATCCGCATGTATTCATGTTTAATGGGAAGAAGATCATGTTGACACTATCGCAGACTAAGAACCGAATTGAAACTTAAAAGACGGTTGCACTCCGATCAATCAAGCAAGAAAGCCCTTCACTTGGTAGGCAAGAACAAGTTTCTTGGGAGAGTCAACAGGAGGGGATAGTATAAATGATTGCTAGCCCGAGTAATTTTCCTTGTGATAGTAGACTTTTCTCCTGAGATCGTCCGATAATTACTCACCCAATGAACTTCATCCATTTAGTGATATCCAGCATGACATTAATCGTGTGCTAGGGTCCACATTGCTTAACCTTTACTATTATAGGATGAACCCTCTTGAGCACAAGCTAAGGAGACATGTACATGAGCTATTACGAAATAGTTTTATTAGAAAGAGTTTAAGCACATGTGTCATTCCTGTATTACTTACTTATGAGAGATGGCATCTAGAGGGTGTACAAGAATATCACCGTCATTAACAAAATCACAACCAAGTATAGATTTCATATACATAGGCTTGATGATCTTTTAGACATGATGGTTGGATCTAGCATCATTTCAAAGATTGATCTTTGAAGCGGGTACATATAGTCTGTATATGCAAAGACCATCAATGAAAAATTATCGCCAAGATCAAGGATGGGTTATATAAGTGTTTAGTCATGCACTTTGGACTGTTGAATGCCCATAGTACTTTCATGAGGGTTATGACTCAGGTTTAGGGGTGAGAATGGGCATGCCCAAAGTCCGATTGGGCTTCCAATTGGGCATGCCACATCATCATCCCTACCAATCCTTCACTAGAATTAGTGAAGGATTGGTAGGGATGATGATGTGGCATGCCCAATTGGAAGCCCAATCGGACTTTGGGCATACACATTCTCATCCCTACTCAGGTTATACATTCTTGCCTAGGCAAGTTTACTGGAACTACTTTGACGACATACTAGTATACAATCGGATCTAAGAACACCTTCATTTGCCACATGTATCAAAGATCCTTTGCTGGAGAAGCTGTATGTCAACTTGAAGAAGTGCAAGTATATGATCACATCAATTCGCTTTGTAGAGTTCATTGTATCCCGTAATGAGACGTTAACAAACACTAACAAGATAAAAGCTTTCATAGATTGGCCTACTCCTAGTATGATTCATAAGGCCAGGAGTTTTCATGAGTTGGCTACATTTTATAGGTTTGTTTGGGAATTTAGTACCATAATGGCTCTCATCATAAACTGTCTAAAAAGAGTTCATTTGGACTAAATTTGAGAAAATAAAGCATTTGAGAAGATCAAGAAAAAGTTTACTACTTTGGTCCTTCGCCTTCCTGACTTCTAGAATAAGTTTAAGAAGTATGTGACGCTTCGACTGTAGGAATTGGAAATGTGCTAATCCAAGAAAGTCATCTAGTCGCTTTCTTTAGCGAGAAGTTAAATAAAGCTAAGCATCACAAGAACTACGATCGTGAGTTTTATGCTATTATGCAGAGTTTGAGACAATAAATTCATTTTATACTATGATCATGATAGGATCCGAAAACAAATCTGAAATTATATTAATATAAAAGCGAATAAAAGATAAATTGGCTATAATTGATAGGTGTAACCTCCCTCCTAAGACGCCATTAAGCGAGGACGTCCGCACTCTTCTAGATCTACCTGAGAATTCTCGAAGAACTCTCTTTCTAATTCTCAAATAACTCTCAATTTCAACATGAAAATAAGTGACGGCTAGACCTAGTTTAAATAAGAAACCCCTCCTTGTAGTGCATAAAACAATTCCCCCTGACTTGTTGTGCGCAAAGTAATTCCATCATGACTTGTTGTGCGTAAAGTAATTCCAGATTTAACATTACTCCGCCCCTGAAAATCCACCTTTTTCTCAAGGTGGTGCATGACATTACTGGCGATGCTACTCCGAGTGGGAGTCGCCTTCCCCTCCGATCCTTTCATCCTCTACGTCATCATCCTCGTCCGCCTCCGCTATCAACACTTGCAGCTTGCGACCCCCACAGTGGTGTCCGGGGGTGAAGCGCTCGTCGCATCTAAAACAGAGCCCTTTCTGCCTCTTCTCTCTCATCTCTGCCTCGGTCATCCTTCGGAATGGGCGTCCAGCTGGTGGTGTGCTGCTCTACTCCCCAGTCTTCTCGGAACTCGTCTGATCTGTCCTAGTAATGACCTTCACCCATCCGGCTCCAGACGAGGTGCCCCGCTGTACCTGACCACTGTACCCGCTCCTGACTCTCATCTCCTCTATCTGGGCATCATCTACCATCTGTGCCATCTCTATAACCTCGGACAGCCCCCTGGGCTTGTATGGTCGCACTGCGGATCGAAGACTGGGCTTCAGGCCCTTCATGAAGGTGCCCTCTAGTGACTCATCGGTGACCACGTGTACTCGTCCCGACAAGTTCTCAAACCTCTCAATGTAGTCCTGCACCGATCCCTCCTGCTTGAGGGTGAATAGTTGCTCGTGAAGGTTTCCCATGTGGGGATCCATAAACTTCTCCAGTATGAGATCCTTCAGCTCCTCCCAGCAGCGAATCTGTTGCCTCCTCTCCTTCCACTAATACCACCCCAGAGCTCTCCCCTCCATGTAAATGGCAGCTGCCTCCAGCTTCTGAGCATCTGTCATGTGATGTGCTGTAAAGTGTCTTTCCGCCGTGAACAGCCAGTCATGCGGATCCTCCCCTCTAAACAGTGGCAACTCCAGCTTCTGTACCCTGCAGTCCCCTCCAAAGTGTCCCTGGTCGGGCCTACCCTCTGTGCATCGGGGCTGGTAATAATGCCGCCACCTCTCGCCCTGTGTCTCATATCCTCTAAGTGGCCCTCCTCCGCGGCCACCATAGTCCCCTCGGGGACCTCCACGCCTGCCCTCGAAGTCATCACACCTTGCATCATCGCCAAACTCAGCCTCATAGCCTCCCCCACCGTCGTCATAATGGTTTCTTCCTCCTCCATCGTAATGAGGAACCCCTCCCTGCCGAGGTCCAACAAGCTCAGATCTGTCCTGAAAATACTCCTCGGGGCCTCGCCGCTGTCCAGAAAAATCGAATGGCTCAGATCTGCCCTGAAAAGGCTCAGATCTGCCCTGAAATTGCCCTCAAACCCTTGCCGCTGCCCCGAAACACCCGAAAAGCCCCCGAAGGGCTTGCCGCTCCCCCCTGGCGGCTGCCAGGGGGTCGCCTGGGCCTGCTGGTCCTCTGACGGGCCTCGCCGAAGCTGCCGGAGGCCGGGCGGGCCCTCCCGCTGATCTGGCGGGGTTGACGGGCCCTGCCGAAGGCCGGCAGGGTTTCGCCGACCTTGCCGGAGTTTGCCGAGGGCTGGGGACCTTCCCCCGCTCAATTCCAACGGCGGCCAAGCCCCCGCTGAAATGGGGGGTTCGGCCGCCTTTCCCCTTGTGTCCAGTGGCCTTCCCCGAGCTTCTCGCGCCCCCATGGGGCTTCCATCTCCTCCTCCTCGTCGTTCGTGACGTACCCCATCTTGTAGAAGACTCCATCCCTTCCCTCCTTGAAAGCTTACACATTTTCCTTTCCTTTCACCAACGGTGGTGCCTTTGGCGTTGATTTAGGGTTTCCTTCGCCTTGGTTGCTCGTCGACCATTGGAGGATGAACTTCGCATATTGTTCTTCGTGTCTTGATTGATTCGCCGCCAATTGTTTAATGGAATCCGTCAATGACTTTATCGCCTCTTCGTTTGATCTTTTCACCCCTTCAATTTCGCCCATGAATTTCTCCTCCAATGTGTCAAACTTGTCCTTCGTTCCCATTATCGGCGCCGCCATAGATCGGCACGTGCTCCGATACCAAAATGAGAGGATCTGAAAGCAAATCTGAAATTATATTAATAAAACAGCGAATAAAGGATAAATTGGCTACAATTGATAGGTGTAACCTCCCTCCCAAGACGCCTTTAAGCGAGGACGTCCGCACTCTCCTAGATCTACCTGAGAATTTTCGAAGAACTCTCTTTCTAATTCTCAAATAACTCTCAATTTCAACATGAAAATAAGTGGCGGCTAGACCTAGTTTAAATAAGAAACCCCTCCTTGTAGTGCAAAAAACAATTCCCCCTGACTTGTTGTGCGCAAAGTAATTCCTTCATGACTTGTTGTGCGTAAAGTAATTCCAGATCTAACATTACTCCGCACTGAAAATCCACCTTGTTCTCAAGGTGGTGCATGACATTACTGGCGATGCTACTCCGAGTGGGAGTCGTCTTCCCCTCCGATCCTTTCATCCTCCACGTCATCATCCTCGTCCGCCTCCGCTATCAACACTTGCAGCTTGCGACCCCCACAGTGGTGTCCGGGGGTGAAGCGCTCGTCGCATCTGAAACAGAGCCCTTTTTGCCGCTTCTCTCTCATCTCTGCGTCGGTCATCCTTCGAAATGGGCCCCCAGCTGGTGGTGTACTGCTCTGCTTCCCAGTCTTTTCGGAACTCGTCTGATCTGTCCCAGTAATGACCTTCACCCATCCGGCTCCAGACGAGGTGCCCCGCTGTACCTGACCACTGTACCCGCTCCTGACTCTCCTCTCCTCTGTCTGGGCATCATCTACCATCTGCGCCATCTCTATGACCTCGAACAGCCCTCAGGGCTTGTATGGTCGCACTGCGGATCGAAGACTGGGCTTCAGGCCCTTCATGAAGGTGCCCTCTAGTGGCTCATCGGTGACCCCGTGTACTCGTCCCGACAAGTTCTCAAAACTCTCAATGTAGTCCTGCACCGATCCCTCCTGCTTGAGGGTGAATAGCTACTCGTGAAGGTTTCCCAGGTGGGGATCCATAAACTTCTCCAGAATGAGATCCTTCAGCTCATCCCAGCAGCGAATCTGTTGCCTCCTCTCCTTCCACTAGTACCACCCCAGAGCTCTCCCCTCCATGCAAATGGCACCTGCCTCCAGCTTTTGAGCATCTGTCATGTGATGTGCTGTAAAGTATCTCTCCGCCGTGAACAGCCAGTCATGCGGATCCTCCCATCTGAACAGTGGCATCTCCAGCTTCCGTACCCTGCAGTCCCCTCCAAAGTGTCCCTGGTCGGGCCTACCCTCTGTGCGTCGGGGCTGGTAATAATGCCGCCACCTCTCGTCATGTGTTTCATATCCTCTAAGTGGCCCTCCTCCGCGGCCACCATAGTCCCCTCGGGGACCTCCACGCCTGCCCTCGAAGTCATCACACCTTGCATCATCGCCAAACTCAGCCTCATAGCCTCCCCCACCGTCGTCATAATGGTTTCTGCCTCCTTCTCCATCGTAATGAGGAACCCCTCCCTGCCGAGGTCCAACAAGCTCAGATCTGTCCTGAAAATACTCCTCGGGGCCTCGCCGCTGTCCAGAAAAATCGAATGGCTCAGATCTGCCCTGAAATTGCCCCTCAAACCCTTGCCGCTGACCCGAAAATCCCCCAAAGGGCTTGCCACTCCCCCCAGCGGCTGCCAGGGGGTCGCTTGGGCCTGCTGGTCCTCTGACGGGCCTCGCCGAGGCTGCCGGAGGCCCGGCAGGCCCTCCCGCTGATCCGGCGGGGTCGACGGGCCCTGCCGAAGGCCGACAGGGTTTCGTCGGCCCTGCCGTAGTTTGCCAAGGGCGGGGGACCTTCCCCCGCCCAATTCCAGCGGCGGCCAAGCCCCCGCTGAAATGGGGGTTCGGCCGCCCTTCCCCTCGTGTCCGGTGGCCTTCCCCGAGCTTCTCGCGCCCCCATGGGGCTTCCATCTCCTCCTCCGCCTCGTTCGTGACGTACCCCATCTTGTAGAAGACTCCATCCCTTCCCTCCTCGGAAGCTTCCACCTTTTCCTTTCCTTTCCTTTCACCAAAGATGGTGCCTTTGGCGTTGATTTAGGGTTTCCTTCGCCTTGGTTGCTCCTCGACCATTGGAGGATGAACTTCGCAAATTGTTCTTCGTGCCTTGATTGATTCGCCGCCAATTGTTTGATGGAATCCGTCAACGACTTTATCGTCTCTTCGTTTAATCTTTTCACCCCTTCAATTTCGCCCATGAATTTCTCCTCCAAGGTGTCAAACTTGTCCTTCGTTCTCGTTGTCGGCGCCGCCATAGATCGGCACGTGCTCCGATACCAAAATGAGAGGATCCGAAAGCAAATCTGAAATTATGTTAATAAAATAGCGAATAAAGGATAAATTGGCTACAATTGATAGGTGTAACCTCCCTCCCAAGACGCCTTTAAGCGAGGACGTCCGCACTCTCCTAGATCTACCTGAGAATTCTCGAAGAACTCTCTTTCTAATTCTCAAATAACTCTCAATTTCAACATGAAAATAAGTGACGGCTAGACCTAGTTTAAATAAGAAACCCCTCCTTGTAGTGCAAAAAACAATTCCCCCTGACTTGTTGTGCGCAAAGTAATTCCTTCATGACTTGTGCGCAAAGTAATTCCAGATCTAACATTACTCCGTCCCTGAAAATCCACCTTATTCTCAAGGTGGTGCATGACATTACTGGCGATGCTACTCCGAGTGGGAGTCGTCTTCCCCTCCGATCATTTCATCCTCTACGTCATCATCCTCGTCCGCCTCCGCTATCAACACTTGCAGCTTGCGACCCCCACAGTGGTGTCCGGGGGTGAAGCGCTCGTCGCATCTGAAACAGAGCCATTTCTACCTCTTCTCTCTCATCTCTGCCTCGGTCATCCTTCTGAATGGGCGTCCAGCTGGAGGTGTGCTGCTCTGCTCCCCAGTCTTCTCGGAACCCGTCTGATCTGTCCCAGTAATGACCTTTACCCATCCGGCTCCAGACGATGTGCCCCGTTGTACCTGACCATTGTACTCGCTCCTGACTCTCCTCTCCTCTGTCCAGTGTTCTAAATATCGGTCCGATATCCGATATATCGGCCGCAATATCGGTTTTATCACTAGGCCGATACGATATGGGCTTATATATTGCAGTTTCCGATATTTAGGAAAATATCTCAGCAATATCGGGCTGCGGCCGATATTGCGGCCGATATATCCCTTTGAAATATCGGCCGCAATTCATAGTTTTTTAAAAACAAAGTTATCGGGTTGGTCCACTAAAAAGTGGATCCGACCGGAGTCACCCGACCCAATCATTTACTTAAAACGACGATAGACATCAGGATTTTTGCGAGATAATTGATGTTTTGCTCTAATTCTAATCACACTGATATGCTCCTCTCGACGCTCCGCTCCGCTCTGTCCGGTGAAAATTTCCAACGACAATCGATTGAGCTTCAACCTCTGGCATTCAATCTTTGCAAGGAAGTGTTTTCTGATCAAGTTGAGTAGTTAAGCCCTTTTTTCAGGTTTTCATTTTTTCCGGTTTTTAATTTTTTTCCCTTACAGTATTGGGTTTTCCATCGATCGAGCTTTTGACATCCGGCGTTCGATCTTTGTAAGGAATTTTTCGATCAAGATTAGTACTTACTACATAGTATTCTTTACCTTTTTCATTTTTTTCTTTTTCTGAATTTTTTCAGTTGGTTTTTTCAGTCTAGCGTTTGTTCTTAAGAGGGTTTTCCGATCAAGGTGAAAGTTCTTTCCCGTTTTTACATTTATACATTTTTTCAATTTTTTTGATTTTTCATCTTCACACTGTTAATAATGATTCACATGAATCATATATTGTAGGTATTTAACTCGTTTGGTTTGTGACCACTTAAAGAAATATTCCACCAAGTGGATGGCCGGTATTCACGTTTAATGAGATAAGTATGCACAAAACATACTTTTATTTGAGTTTCTATAGTTTATATTTTCTTAGACTCTTATGCTTTTATTTGACATCATTTTTTAGCCTCCGATATGACACTCCGATATTAAGTCAATATACCCGATATTCATGTTTAACGAGATAAGTATAACCAAAACATATTTTTATTTGAATTAGTATAGTTTATATCTTCTTAGATACATCTTTGCTGACATGTGTCATAATTTTTAAGCCTCCGATATGACACTCCGATATTTAGTCAATATCCCCGATATATCCCCGATATCCGCAATCCGATATCAAATTTACTAGGCCGATACGCGACCGATATCCGATATTTAGAACACTGCCTCTGTCTGGGCATCATCTACCATCTGCGACATCTCTATAACCTCGGACAGCCCCTTGGGCTTGTATGGTCGCACTGCAGATCGAAGACTAGGCTTCAGGCCCTTCATGAAGGTGCTCTCTAGTGACTCATCGGTGACCCCGTGTACTCGTCCCGACAAGTTCTCAAACCTCTCAATGTAGTCCTGCACCGATCCCTCCTGGTTGAGGGTGAATAGTTGCTCGTGAAGGTTTCCCAGGTGGGGATCCATAAATTTCTCCAGAATGAGATCCTTCGGCTCCTCCCAGCAGCGAATCTGTTGCCTCCTCTCCTTCCACTGGTACCACCCTAGAGCTCTTCCCTCCATGCAAATGGCAGCTGCCTCCAGCTTCTGAGCATCTGTCATGTGATATGCTATAAAGTATCTCTCCGCCGTGAACAGCCAGTCATGCGGATCCTCCCCTCTGAACAGTGGCATCTCCAGCTTCCGTACCCTGCAGTCCCCTCCAAAGTGTCCCTGGTCGGGCCTACCCTCTGGGCGTCGGGGCTGGTAATAATGCCGCCACCTCTCGCCCTGTGTCGCATATCCTCGAGATGGCCCTCCTCCGCGGCCACCATAGTTCCCTCAGGAACCTCCACGCCTGCCCTCGAAGTCATCCTATCCTGCATCATCGCCAAACTCAGCCTCATAGCCTCCTTCATCGGTGTCATAATGGTTTCTGCCTCCTCCTTCATCATCGTAATAAGGAACCCCTCCCTGCCGAGGTCCAACAAACTCAGATCTGTCCTGAAAATGCTCATCGGGGCCTCGTCGTTGACCAGAAAAACCGAATGGCTCAGATCTGCCCTGAAATTGCCCCTCAAACCCTTGCTGCTGCCCCGAAACACCCGAAAAGCCCCAAAGGGCTTGCCACGCTCGCCGCTCCCCCTGGCAGCTGCCAGGGGGTCGCCTGGGCCTGCTGGTCCTCCGGCGGGCCTCGTCGAGGCTGCCAGAGGCCCGACGGGCCCTCCCGCTGATCCGACGGGGTTGACAGGCCCTGCCGAAGGCCGGCAGGGTTCCGCCGGCCCTGCCGGAGTTCGCCGAGGGGGAAAGGTCCCCCGCCCAATTCCAGCGGCGGCCGAGCCCACTGCTGAAACTGGGGGATCAGCCGCCCTTCCCCTCGTGTCTGGTGGCCTTCCCCGAGCTTCTCGCGCCCCCATAGGGCTTCCATCTCCTCCTCTTCCTAGTCGTTCGTGACATACCCCGCCTTGTAGAAGACTCCATCACTTCCCTCCTCGAAAGCTTCCACCTTTTCCTTTCCTTTCACCAAAGGTGGTGCCTTTGACGTTGATTTAGGGTTTCCTTCGCCTTGGTTGCTCGTCGACCATTGGAAGATGAACTTCGCAAATTGTTCTTCGTGCCTTGATTGATTCGCCGACAATTGTTTGATGGAATCCGTCAACGACTTTATCACCTCTTCGCTTGATCTTTTCACCCCTTCAATTTCGCCCATGAATTTCTCCTCCAAGGTGTCAAACTTGTCCTTCGATCTCGTTGTCGGCGTCGCCATAGATCGTCACGTGCTCTGATACCAAAATGATAGAATCCGAAAGCAAATCTGAAATTATATTAATAAAATAGCGAATAAAAGATAAATTGGCTACAATTGATAGGTGTAACCTCCCTCCAAAGACGCCTTTAAGCGAGAACGTCCACACTCTCCTAGAGAATTCTCGAAGAACTCTCTTTCTAATTCTCAAATAACTCTCAATTTCAACATGAAAATAAATGACGGCTAGACCTAGTTTAAATAAGAAACCCCTCCTTGTAGTGCATAAAACAATTCCCCCTGACTTGTTGTGCGCAAAATAATTCCTTCATGACTTGTTGTGCGCAAAAGAACTCTCTTGCCATATGCATAAATACATCAACATGGAATTACTTTTTGTTCTTTGGGGAATTGATGTATCATATGTCAATTCGATACATCATATGGCAATTGCCATATGCGCAAAATAATTGATGTATCCAAAGAAGATGTATCGAATTGCCGCTATCAACACTCGTCCGCCTCCGCTATCAACACTTCTCCACAGATCATATGGCAATTCGATACATCAATTCTCCAAAGAAGATGGGCATTGACATATAAGTACGTGTTTGTTCTTAAACAATGTGAATGTGATGAGAATGAAGACATGGATGCTTTGAATAGAGAAGTCGTCACCATAGAACATGCGTATAAATATGACTGGGTTCGAGTCATCCAGGAGTACCTTACTTATCAAAACTTTGGTGAGACATTGTTTATTAATTCATGATCCACCAATTCTTGTGGTTGATTTCACTTTTAATGATGGTTTTCTGTTTAGGGACAACTGCTCGTGCATTCCCAATACTTCTCTTCGTGATCATCTGATTTGGACAATGCATGCAAAAAAGGCTGCTAGATGCTTTGGCAGGGTAAGATAATTATCTCAATGGTGGATATATTTTATTGGCTCAGTGTTGAGGGCAATGTTGCGAGGATCATGTCTCATTATGGAGTCTGTCAGATAGCCAAGGGTATGAAGCAAAACATGGGAGTGTTTACACATCTACCTATACCCTATACCATTTCCTCTGTAGGTGCATGTTAACATGAATTTTGTTTTAGGTCTACATTACACGGTTAGAAGAAATGATTCAGTCTTGGTTGTAATAAACCTATTTTCACAGATTGTACACTTTATTTCCTACCTTAAGATTTCTACCGCCTTATTTTTTTTTCATATCATTTCCTTCTATATGTATTCCGATTGCAATGTCTTCCTAAGACCATAGTTTCTGATATGAATGTTAGGTTCACATGTCACTTTAAAGGACCCTATGGAAGATGAAACTAAGCATGATATTACAATTGTCTACGTTTTACCATCCACAGACTAACAATCAGACTAAGGTGATAAATCAAAGTTTAGGACATTCATTGAGATGTCTTGTTGGTGATCATTTGGCTACTTAGGATTCAGTTCTTCCTATGATTGAGTTTGCTTTTAACAATTTTGCGAATATGTCTATGGGATTAAGTTCATTGCAGAATGTATCGGGTTGACAACCCAGGAAACCATAAATTGTCTCTTTTCACATAGAGAAACATTCTAGTGTACCTGTTGAGTCATATGCACACTATTTGCAAGATTTTCACAATGAAATACGATGTAAATTACCATTAACTGTGATAATTATATGTCTGATGTAGCTGTGCATAAAAGATTACAAGAATTATCAATTAAGGGTAAGGTGATGGTTAGGGTTTGCCCAGAAAGTATCTCACCACAAACTGTGATGAAAATTCACGACGCACATGTTCTTACAGAGTTCCGAAGAGGACCGATTCCAATGCCTGAGTTGACAATCCTAAAAGAACTTAGAACTTGTACAGTATTTAATGTTAAGGATTTGATTCCCTACTATCAATCCTCGGATTTTCAAGCCACCACTTCACTACTCCAGACTTACGACATCTACAACATCACCTCATTTGCATTTACCATCAGAGCCACCATTGAGATCATCTCGTCGAGCAAAGTATATTGTTGACAATACATTCTTCAAGACAAAATCATCTCAAAAGCTGAGGGAGGATATCAGCGATATCTTGTACACATTGGAAAGATGGGACCGATTCGAACTATAGTTGGTTGAGGGCCGAGAAAGATGACAGACCTGGACTTGCTTGAGGCTTACTATCATCACCATTTGCCAGAAGCAAATCTTTCCAAGCCGAAGAGAATTGAGAGGGATCCTATGCCTAGAAGGATGTATCAACATAGGAAAAAAGCTGATGATGAATTTGAGTCTGTAAGTTGCTTTATTTCTTGATGTTATTTGGATATTAGTTCACTGTTGGGCTTCAATACTTGTTGGGTCCAATTCTACTTGTTTGGGTCCAAGCCCAGAATAATACTTCCTAGGGTTATAGCCTATAAATAATGCATTATATGATTTTGAAAGGACCGGTGAATATGAGAATTTTATTCCAACCAAAATTAAGTTGTGATGTGTTGCGAGTGATTCGCTTAGGTGAAGCTCTAATTCCCCATTTTTCATTTTTCTTCAAACCCCTAACTTCTCAAACTATAGATCTACATTCACCACAAAATCCCTTCAAACTCGGCTTTATTTTCATTTTATCTTTTTTTTTACTTTTCTCATTTTTCTCATTTTTATTTTTTTCATCCTTGTTAAATGTTCTTTGTATCGGGTTATTTTCAAGATTAAGCAGAATGGGTTCCTTTTCTTTTCCTTTCTCTTTGATGTTTTACTCGTTCAAAGTTAAACTAAATGGTTTCTAACAAAAAAGCAAGAAACTTGTTCCATAAAATATTAAAAACCCAAGTGAAAAGACATCATTTATATATTTAGTTCTTCGTTGCGAGTCTTGCAACAATCTCTCACCCAAATAAGGCTATCCATTTATACCCATTGTTTTACCATACAAACATAATTTTGGATTGGCACTCTACATTGAAAACGAAAAGAAAATATGTTAGTCTTACACTTTGAATTAGAAGGTTGTCCTACTTTTAATAGACAGCTTAGTTTGCTGAAATATGCTTCAAACTTGTATTTTGGGCTTGACACGGCCGTGCCAAGTTCTAAACATCCATGCAAAACATCCATAGAGACTGCTCAATTTCTAGGCATACTGTGGCACGGTCGTGCAGAGCTCGGCACGGCCGTGCACAATCAACAAAAGCTGCGCAGTCACTTTCGCAAGTGTGACACGGCCGTGCCAATTCATGCACAGTCGACACGACTATAGATGGGCCAGACTCGTTTATTTGAGTTAGGTTTTGATTTAAAACATAATCTAATCGGACGTCAGAGATTCCATACGACCTTGAGACTATTTAAACCCTTCTGATGGTTTATTTTTGTGAGAGCGAAGAGAAATAGAAGCTATTGTGTGTCGTTATCAAGTTTCTTTATTCTCGCACGTCTTGAAGCTCAAGGGCACTCTTTGTTAGACCAGACGTATACATGTGGAACGGAGCTAACGGTGCTTACGTCCAGCTTCCTGATAACAGTTTCCATTAATAAGATCAGATTAATTACACCTGACTCCTTTAATCTCCTTCAACAAAAGAGAGCACCAACAACTCCAAACTTGGAGTTCAAAATATTCTCACCAAACACAAAAGAGATCTTAAATCTCACCAAAAGAGAAGAAACCCCAAGAGCTCTCACAAAAAAATCCCGCAACCCAAAAAGAGGAATTCCAAGAAGAAGATTACAATGAATTTCAATTGAAATCAATAGATGACGAACGAAGCTATGTCTAAGTGGCAGGGGTCGCACAGTGTGGTTCAAGATGCATGATGGAGCCATTCGAACACTCACACGTGTTAGGCATGTACCAGATTTGTATTGGAATCTTATTTCGCTTGGAGCCTTGATTAGTGTGGGGATGTAGTGTGGTGCTCAAGGGAGAGCGGCTACGGGTATCCATGAGAGGTAGTTTTGTGATGGCGACAAAAAAGATTGGCAACCTTTATAAGCTCCAGGGTTAGACGATGGTGAGTGAGAGGTCAGGTGCACTAGAGAGCTCCGGTGGAGGAGCATTTGGGATTCATAAGGATGTCGTGACAGAGAAGCGAGGTCGATTGCATGATAGAATAGCTGCTAGGTGCAGCAAAGGATCTTCAGGTGACAGAGTACAGATTACATCCCATTGTGTTTCAACTCCATGTGCGGCTCAGATTGTCTTTATGGAAGCAGGTAGCTTCAGGATAGAGTTCCAATCCTCAAGAAGACCCGTTATTGAGCGCAAGGAGTTGGGAATTTGGGTAAAGCAGTTACAGCACATTGGTGAGCACTCACGTAGATGGCGTGTGTGGCCTGGCTCAAGGTGGACGAAAGGCAATTCGTCCATGGGATCATCTGGAGTGCGTAGAACCAGTGGTTCAGAGATGATCAGGAGTAGAGGATCGCACAGAGATCGTGGTGGTGATGTGGTAAAGTCCTATTGGAGAGTTAATCCAAAGCAGTGAGTTGAGAACGTCGAAGCCGGATGAAGATGGTGCTCTCACTTCATGTTTGGGGAAGACGGTGTTCGGTGCTTCCTCAGAAGGTAGAGGCGGATCAACTCAGACGACTATTATGAAATGCGGCCATGGATCAACTCCAGGTACTTTGGGCGACATAGGTTTGATATCAATACAGTCGATGATGGATCATAAAGTCACGAAATCAACCTCAAAGAGAGATATCGTCACAAGTAGGGTGGTGAGGATAGTGCAGTTTTCGAGCTCAAGAGTTGTTTAAGCTCGGAAAATCTTTTGGAGCGTTGATGCGCCAAAGGACGCAGTTCCCGATGACAGTGTTGGTGTTTCCATAATCAAATAGAGAGGTCAGATGTCTTGTCTGGAATCTGGGTAAAGCCGTGATGAGCCTAGTGAAGACATAGTTTGATGGATGAAGTTTGAAGAATGGTAGAGTTTGTTGAAATATGCTTCAAACTTGTGTTTTGGACTTGACACAGCTGTGCAGAGCCATACAACGTCCACAGAGGCTGCCCAGATTCTGGACAGACGGTGGCACGGTCGTGCAGAGCTTGGTAGGGCCGTGCACAGCCAACAAAAGCTGCGCAGTCACTTTCGCAAGTGTGACCCGACCGTGCCGATTCTAGCACGGCTGTATCGATTGTAGACGTGCCAGACTCCGTTTATTTGAGTTAGGTTTTGATTTAAAACCTAATCTAATCAGACGGTTAAGATTCCATACGACCCTTGAAACTATTTAAATCCTTTTGATGGTTTATTTTTGTAAGAGCAAAGAGAAATAGAAGCTATTGCATGCCGTCATCAAGTTTATTTTTCCTCGCACGTCTTAGAGCTCTACGGCATGATTTGGTGAGTAACATCTATCGATTTCTATTGAAATTCATTGTAATCTTCTTCTTGGGATTCCTCTTGTCGGGTTGAGGGATTTTTTGTTATAGCTCTTGGGCTTTCTTCTCTTTTTGTAAGATGTGAGATCTCTTTTGGATTTGCTGAGAAGATTTCAAACTCCAAGTTTGGAGTTAGTGGTGCTCTCTTTTGTTGAAAAATATTGAAAGAGTCAGGTGTAATTGATCTGATCTTATTAGTAGAAACCGTCATCGAGAAGATGGACGTAGGCGCCGTTAGCAAGTCAAACCAAGGTAAACTCTATGTCGCTTGTTTTGTTACTTTTCTGCTTTTGTTACTTTTTATCTTGCTTGTTTGGTTAGATTGTGCCATTGTGGTTTATCTCTAAAAGATCACGGCATAGCAAATGTTGGGTAGCTATTCGTCAAGGGGCTTCCACTGTCCTAGATTGGTTATTCCCCAACATAGTTACCCATCAGTTTCTAAGATGCAGAAACTTTGGATTAGCAATGTTGTGCAGTGAAAAAGAAAAAGAAATTTGTCAATCTTAGAGTTCTAACCTGCATCAATACTTCTCTTAGAAAAAGTGTCTGGATTCGACAAATCCGACAAGACACCTCTCCGATACTCCTTAAAATACTTGCATGACTTCCGTCTTACATGTTCCCAATGTAGGCAATGTATCAAGCACACATGCTATATTCTATCTATAGTATATTTTTTGTTTCGAGAACTCTTTCCACATGTCATGTCGCACTTCGAGACTTGCCAGACTTTCTTGAAGGAATACACATATAATTGTTTTTTTGGTTAAATTATCAAGTTAAATTATAACGTTGATGAAAATAAATTATAATATAGGTTAGACATTGTTCAAGTAACCATATCAAGATACTCCATTAAATGATTAAAATAAGTTTTTTTTTAGCAATCCCCCAAATGAGGCATATTTTCCTATTAACCCCTGAAATCTTAGTATTTTCATTCTAGTCCATCAAATTGTTTAAGTTACATCAAATTAGTTCCTCCAAATAAATTAACACAATAACAGTCAGTCCCTGGTTGGTGACAACCGAAAGGAAGTGATAGCTGTTAAGTACTAACATTTGCTAACACACTTGCCAGATGATAGATGGGCAAGTGTTGTAACACCAAGTTATCTAAGAACAATGAAAAAGTTACTAGTTTTGGGTTGTTGCTGATTCCAGTGGAAAGGTGGCATTATACAACAGATACATCTATATTAAGTTACCAACTATGCCCCCAACCAACGTTTAACCCTCTTCCTAAAAGCTCCTGAGCCCTGCACCTTATGTGCCATACATGGCCAGAGAATTCGGTCTATTCTAACTTAGAATTACATATGGAATTCTTCCTCCACTGCCCACAATGATTGTAATGGTCATTCTCTATTTATAGCTCTCCATTTAAACAGGTAAAACTAGCCATTTTTTCAATTGCAGGAGAAACAGAAGTGTTGCAAATGATAAATGGAAGGGAAAATCCTGACATCAACCCGAATTAGTCTTGACAGTTATCATTAGTTAAAACTAACTAGAATGACTAATTTGTTGCACCTTAAGTGATTCAAGGATTAATATGAAAATAATAAGACATTACGGACTAATATGATAATAAGCCCAAGTTGACAGATGAATATAAAAAGAAAGTGAAAAGGTACAAAAGCAATACCTGATTCCTACGTTTTCATTTGAATGTATAAGTTAGTTGTATGTCGATTTTATATTTTCATCATAAATATCAAATCCAACATCCGCTTATATTATGCATGCATAAATGTAGAGACTAGGTTTTTGCATGTGAAGTTTAAAGATAGGACGTGAGCAAATTTGTTTAGGGTTGCTTAGCAAGTTATAATTTGCATTTATACTAATGAAGGGGACAATATCGTATCCGGGGATGGTAAAAAAGGTCTAATGTAAATTGCTGTAAAAATGGACACAGATATTGTGCATTATGTGAACAAAATTTGCAATAGATATATATTTGTCAAGATGCATATGCAAAGTTTATTTTAAAAGGAGAATATGCCAAAGCAATATTTGAAGAAATATATTTGAAATTAGTATTTATGTTTACTATATTAGACTATACACAAAACCTTCATTTGAAGAGACTATGTTTAAAAAATAATAAAAGGTTGTACAGAAAATAGATGCACAAATTATGATTACATGAACTCAGATGCAAGTAATATATGTTGCTGAGATTGAGAGTTACAGGGATGGGTCCGTACTTTGGCAGAAGGAAAAGTTTCAGCCATTCTGAAATTGCCACATTATCTATCAATTTTCTAAAGGTATCAAGTGGTAAGATTTTGATGCACATGAAAATTGTTAACTCTCCAAGTAGTTACAATTAAGTAATAGAGATTTTAGAAAGGACCAGTATGAAGAACAACAAATAATTTCCAGTTTTTGATCAAAATTTATAATATTTTATTTAATAAGCAAATTTAAGTGACTTGAAGATCTATTTGAAAATTCTAAAAGGCTCGTGTATCGGCCCCACCTACACATAGAATGATGATGTCCAATTCCAAACTTCCTTTGAAAAGCCCATGGGAGTAAAGCTGCAGCATGGCCCGCATCTAAAGAAAGGACAAATCTTTACAGACCTGGATGCTTGCCAGGTAAGAAACTTTTTCCTAATTTTTTTATTTTTCTTGAACAAGCACGAGGGCATGAGACACTTGTTATAAGCCGGAAAAATTGAAAGACATACAAAAGGGGTCGTATTAAGATATAGTAGATAATTTGGCTCCGCTTGGAATGATTTGAATATGATAATATAATATTCAAATCAAAATACATCTAGTTCAAGACATCAAGTTCATTCCCATCGATTAAAGTGCCCAAACATCAAAATGAAATGAATTTCAGTCTTCAGCTGTCCATGTGAATTCATTGCTCTTCTGCATGTAGTGTGCCTAAGAAGATTACTATAATACTCAACAAAAATATCGGTATATTCTCACTGCAAAAATTTTCCTAGTCTATGGGAAAGCAGTGCTTCTCCTTTTAGCACAAGTCTAAACAGCATGACAGAAAAAGGTAATTCCACCATTCGACTGACTGGGCCATCAACTGTTTGTAGTGAGCCTTTACATTCTCATGAGTTGCCTTGAGATACTTCCAGTCAGAAATTCATCAACATCAATAAGTCTCAAAATCAGTTTTGAAAGACTGTTAAGCTCAGCATCAGTTGAGAAAGTACCACTCTTGGTCAATTCTTTTTTGAAAACTTTCTCAACTTTGAATGTTGCTCCATAGCTAACCCCGTTTTGATGGGAAAAGGGAACCATATCTCTATGCGTTTTTGGTCTAGGGAGAGGATCCTATTTACAGAAAGTTGCATGGCTGTGAGTTCCCAGTCATTTAGTTTGAGATAATAATGACTTCCATGATATGAACGCTTACATTGTACATCCATATAGAAGGTGAAAATAGATAACATTTTTATGGTCTGTTTGTGTGTATTGAAACCCCATGAAACAAAAAACAAAGTTGTAGATTGCATGATGTGAACTTCGATACTATACATCGTAAAGACCAATAACATAACATGTGTGTGTATGATTTATGTGTTGGAAAGTCCACGTAACAAGATTGACATTATATAAATGACAATCTTCTTCTAATCTTCTCGTGATGATTGAAAAATAAGTACTCAAATTTCAAGAGAAAATATTCACGAGGAAGAAGAAAGAACAACCTCCACAACTGTTCATGATTATCACAGCGTATCCACTTATCCTTCCATTTTTTCAAATCTTCAAGCATGCTGCAACGACAAACAAAGGCTATGGGCATTAATAACTCTAAAAGCAACAATGATGACAACAGTGAAGATGAGGTAATGGCATTGCTTGTATTCAACATACACTGTGTGATACTTATTTAGCTCCAAATAGTATTGCTTCTTATTAGATCTGATTCTTCGCTCCCTTTGAAGAACACCATCTGGATGAAGATTACCAGAGCAAAGCAAAGTGGACCTGTCAATGCACATCAGTGATCATCCAGGCAAAAATGAATATGACTTCAGAAAACAATCAATATCAGATCAATCATAAAATACATGAATTAGGCAATACTAAAAAGAGAACACAACAGCTGAAACATATAAATAGAAAATAGAAGTACAATAATTAAGTAATATTTATATAGTTTATATTATATCCCCCAAATCTTCCATGTTTATATTCCTCCTGAAATTTTTATATTTCTATTACCACTTGAAATCATATATAATGATTGTTTGTTTCTCAAGAAATGTGTTGGAAACCTGGAAAAGGGTGAATTGCAGGGACCCGCGAAAAGATGTCTATGGAGGAATTGTTTGTATATGTCTGTTTCTCATGAAACGAGAAGCACCCCCCCCCCCCCCCGGGGGGGGGGGGGTGTGGGGGGGTAGAAAGCCCAAAAAATAGATAAACTAAAATAAAGCCGACATTCACTACCAAAGCACACAAAAAAGCCATTAAATAAGCAATCTATAAAGAAAGCCTTGAATGTAAGTATGGTCTAAAGTGAAGCATCAGATATTAATATTTTAATTCCAAAAACACCATAAGTTGCTATACACACACGAACAACCCCCCTCCAAATAAAAATAGAGAAGGAAAAGATAAAGGACACACATACACACACAACCATTAAATGTGCCCATCTCTTCCCTTGCAGAAAAAGAAATCCTAACCATCTTTCAACCTGGGCTTCGAGCAAATGATCAGTCAATTGGGAACATCCCTCCATTAGATAGCTTACTTGATGAAACTAAACTCTATTTTAGACCACAAGTACCTTCGTAAATATGAGACAGATAAAGAAAAAAACTAAACCAATCTCAGTCTCCCATACTTCCGTACACACCTCTAACTTCCACTCCCTCCCGACCAATTGCCCAATTCTCCCTCCATCACAACCTGTCTTTTACTCTAAATCTTTCATTGTTCTGATTTCTGATAAATGACATTGAGAACTCCTAATAGACTTTGATTGCAGAGAAGAAACAAGTTAGTTGATCAGCCTCCAAAGCCAGAGGACAAGAACATATGAGTTGTGGCTCTCATGTTCTCATTTCTACTGCCAATTTCTTCCCTATTTCCATTTTGGTTTTGTTAATTTATACATGAAATTAGCACAGAGAAGCTAATACCATATTATAGAAGTAAAAGAAGAGAAGAAAACACACTTGAATTTCATGTAATTTAACATTTTGTAATGCCCACTTTTCATTAAAATATTGATTATATTTATTTGTGACTTGAAAATTTTACCACAAAGATCCTTTTATTAGAAGAAGGTTCATGCAAAGTTAGCAGCTATTGAATTGTAATAAAAACAGACTAGTTTCTTCCAATGTTCTGTTTTACACAAAAACTTACAGGAAATGCGTTTTTTAGATATATACCACAAAATCTTGCATATTTAGAAATACCCCCCCCCCCCCCCTCCAATAAAAAAACAAAAAACAAAAAACAAAAAACAAAAACAAAAACAAAAAAACTTCTATTAGACAATTTACCCTACAAATCACTTGGATTAATGTAATTACACCCCCTTCCCATCAGTTAAAATAGAATATTATGTTATCTGCTGCTAAATAGGAAAAAAAATCAAAATGACTAAATTGCCTCTCAACAAGAAAACCGGAGCCTAGCCACATTTCTTCTTCTCCTGCTCCTTTATTCTGCTCCTCCTATTCCTCCTCTTCTTCGTATTCAGTTCTCCTTTTCCTCCCCATTTTGCCCTCCTTCCTGAGCTAAAAGAGAACCTCAATCCCTTCGGTTACCCTCCTCCTATAACTTTACCAAATCCTTCAAACACAATGCCGAACTAGCTCTCAGAATCCAACTTCGCATGTACCCTTAATCTCTCCAGCTAGGAAACGAGGTTGTAGCTTGGAATTAGTTTGAAGCAGTAGCATTAAAAAAAGACTGTTGCATTTTTATAATACAAAATTGAACGCTAACCATGGGAATGGGTATAATTTAAACCCCAAATAATTTGGGGTATAAATTAGCTAACACCAGTGTTCTAAATATCAGTCCGATATCCGATATATCGCCGCAATATCGGTTTTATCACTAGGCCGATACGATATGGGCATATATATTGCAGTTTCCGATATTTGGAAAAATATTGCCGCAATATCGGGCTGTGGCCGATATATCCCTTTGAATTATCGGCCGCAATTCATAGTTTTTTCAAAACAAAGTTAGCGGGTCTGTCCACTTAAAAGTGGATCCGACCAGAGTCACCCGACCCAATCATTGACTTAAAACGACGAGAGGCATCAAGATTTTGAGAGATAATTGCTGCTTTGCCCTAATTCTAATCACACCGCTCTGCTCCTCTCGACGCTCCACTCCTTACTCCGCTCTACTCCGCTCCGTCCGGTGAAAATTTCCGACGACAATCGATTGAGCTTCGACGTCCGGCATTCAATCTTTGCAAAGAAGTGTTTTCTGATCAAGGTGAGTAGTCAAGCCCTTTTTTCAGTTTTTCAGTTTTTTCGGTTTTTAATTTTTTCCCTTACAGTATTGGATTTTTTTCCGTCGATCGAGCTTTTGACATCCGACGTTCGATCTTTGCAAGGAATTTTCCGATCAAGATTAGTACTTACTACATATTATTTTTTACCTTTTTCATTTTTTTTCATTTTTTCAGTTGATTTTTTAGTCTCGCATTTGTTCTTCTTAAGAGGGTTTTCCGATCAATGTGAGTATTCTTTCCCTTTTTACATTTATACATTTTTTTCAGTTTTTTATTTTCATCTTTACACTGGTAATATTGATCCACATGAATCATATATTGTATGTATTTAACTCGTTTGGTTTGTACCCACTTAGAGAAATGTTCCATCAAGTGGATGACCGGTATTCACGTTTAGTGAGATAAGTATACACAAAGCATACTTTTATTTGAGTTTCTATAGTTTATATTTTCTTAGACTCCTATGCTTTTATTTGACAATATTTTTAGACTCTGATATGACACTCCGATATTAAGTCAATATCCCTGATAATCATGTTTAACGAGATAAGTATAAACAAAACATACTTTTATTTGAGTTGGTATAGTTTATATCTTCTTAGATACATTTATGCTGACATATGTCATAATTTTAAGCCTCCGCTATGACACTCCGATATTTAGTCAATATCCCCGATATATCCCTGATATCCGCAATCCGATATCAAATTTACTAGGCTGATACGCGACCGATATCCGATATTTAGAACATTGGCTAACACAAATACTTTGTGGGTCGAGGTGGCGTAAGTTTCTAAATATGTAAGATTGGGGGGAACATATCTAAAATATCTATAGTAGAAATAAGCTCTTCAATACATGAATGAAAATAAAGGGACAAGTTATAAGAAGATATAAGAATTAAAAAGGGCTTATAGAAATATATCCCTTGAATCTGTCAAATAAAGAAAAATATGCCCCTAGATCATCAAATCAGAAATAAAATTCAGATCATAGGGGATCTGAGTAATTTGCCTATCCCGTGGTCTAATTTGATTCTAGAAGATAAAAGGGGCATTTTGAAGGGAACATGGGGAAGAAGAACTTGAGGGGTATATATCTAAAAGCTCTCTTAAAAATTAGGTCATTTGTAGACTAACAAGGAAAATTACCTAATTTTCATTCTTAAAAAATGACAGAAAAGGGGAAATTTCTAAGCATGCCTTGACTTTCCGGGTTGAATCCTAAGTATGATGATTTTTTGGAGGGGCATTTTCGAAAATGAAAAATTTAAGTGGCACATATCTAAAACCTTTTTCAAAATGTTCCTAATTTATCTATAGTGTTACATTAATATATTACATCTCATGCTCAAACAGAGCACAAAATGTACAATTAATGCTTTGTCTATGATTTTTTTTCTCAAAGAATGGTAGGAATAAGCATAGTAAATTAGAAAGCCATTGCTATAACTTGAAATTAGAAAGATAATAGTAAACATAAATGAAACTATTTTCTTATTGAACGTAAATCTAATTGTATTATATATCATGACACATATAATGAGATAAAGTAATATATTTGTTATCTATGAATAAGTATAAACGGAGTTTAATTGATTCTATATCACTATCAAGTTTCAGACCCAGATCATTTAAATATCTACTAATATCCATGAAGTCTTTGGATGATTCAACAATCAGATCATAATAGTTAACGTGTGAAACAATAGTTATCCCTTGGAAATATAGTGCTACCATAACGCGGTGCTCTTTAGAAAACCGGCACCATATGGGTTTGAGTCCGGTGGTCTCTTTTTGGGGCCACATGTGAAGCATTGTTACACGTTGATGTCTGGAGATAGCAACTGGTGTAGAATTTTGCTTTAGGATATCAAGTGTTATCATCAATGTTGTCCTATGTTGTAGCGTGGCAGCGGCGGCATAAATCACATCACATAACAGGATGCAAAATGAAGGGTATATGTAGTCTACCACCCACATGATGATGAAATTAAAAAGGTTGTGCAGTCTATGAGCTTAAAACATTAGCTATCATATCCACGATGTCAGATTGAGGGGGGAGGGGGGAGGGGGGGAGGGGGGCGAGAGAGAGAGAGAGAGAGAGACAAAAGGTGCCAACTGGGTGGCTTACACTTTAAAGCTCCGCATGGTGTCTTATGATGATATGAAATCAAAACATTGTTTAAAAAAGCATGCTAAAGCCCGGCTTAAGGCCCCACCTTTACTTTGCCCTTTCTGGATGCCTCACCTCCCTTTCTTTTACAATTTTGAAGATTTTCGCATTGTATGAATATTCTTATATTACTGTTTATTCTTGTAATTAAGAGTTTAGGGATAGTTTCTTTTGTTTGTTTTATGAGAAATGCAATTTCACATATTCTGATTTTATTTCTATTATTTTTTTTATTTTTATTACTTTCTTGCTCTATGTGTTAATGTTGCATGATTGAATTTCAATGTTGTTACACATTTTTTGTCTTGAAATATTGAATTATTGAATATCAACTCTATAACACAATATTGTTGATCATAAAACCCACACCTTAAGTGAAGAAATTTTTCTCCATTTTTTTCTTCTTTATGTTTTCGGTTCTCCCCCTGTTTTTTATGATTGTAAGTTCCTATAATTTAACAATGTTCTAAAAGGCGTTTTATGCGGATGGACAGGCAACCGCATAAACACATGCAGCTAAAAGCCACACCGAGTCACAGGTGTGAAAGAAAACTATGCTGACAACCCGCATATAAGAATTATGCGGGTTCATCGCCCAACACATGTATAATCCACATATTCTGTGCCCATAAAATCCACATATTGGACGCATAGTCCGCATAATTCTCATTTTTGATGATGTTTTTAATTTTTGTTGCTTATTTACTTATTAGAATTTTGAAGGCCATTTATGTAATTTTACTGAAGTTCCAGTTGTTGCTACTACTTGCAGTTACCAATTATGCAAATTCAGCAGCAACAAATCAACAATAAAAATCATAGTTATTTTACAGTTGTCGCCATTGTTGTTTGCGGGTGCAACATTGGCACCTGCAAGTAGCAGCATCAGGCATGCAACAATTAAAATCCCAAAATTGCATTCAGTAAAGATTAAATTTCAACGAAGAATTGACCATGCAGCTGCAAATATATGAGATTGAGCATGTGGATCTTAAGCATCATCAGCACGATTCATGCTTGGTTTGGACTTTAGTTTAAAACTTTTAAATTGCTTCATGCATATTATGGCACTTCTCCTCCTGTAAATTAATGGATACAATAGCGATAAGTTGATAATATTTTTTTTATTTTATCCTCAATTTAAGGCATTTTTTAAATTTAATATACATCTATACATGTATATATCTATCATTAATTTATATACATTAAAATATTCATTTTTACATAAACCGCAAAATCTGACGTATACGATATGCGCTCTCGGACCACATGCCTACTGAAATCATCTTCTAGAATACTGCATTTTAAAATTTGAGTTGGTGTTATTTGCCCATTAACCCCACTAAAGCCCTATAAGTTTGAACGATGCTCTGCTGATTTCCGTTTTCATCACCGTGTATATGAAGATAGTAGCCGAAGAACTTTTCACCCTCTAGAGAGTAAATGCTATCACAACCATGGGTTTTATATAAAAATTGTCAATGCAACAGCCCT
The DNA here is from genome assembly GCA_030789695.1 of Scilla litardierei. NCBI lineage: Eukaryota > Viridiplantae > Streptophyta > Magnoliopsida > Asparagales > Asparagaceae > Scilla > Scilla litardierei. Next base: position 805,849,499 of record CM061142.1, on the reverse strand, counting down.
GAAAAGGGTTTCCTACCTTGAATTCAACAATCTCCATGAACAAAGGTGGAAACTGAATTTTATAGATGCAATCAAGTCTTTTGCACTTCCATTAATCCATTATACTCCACAAAACAAAGTCATGTCATACTGATTGCAGCACATTCATGAAAAGAACTTGAGGTACGCAATAGTGAGGTCTACAATGCGGTAGGTATATAAAAAGTTCATTAATAGAAATCACTTTGTCAAAGTTTTCTGAAAGAAACTCTGGTCAATTGCTAAAGGTTTCCCAAGCTAAGGCATCATTATCGTGTCTAATAAAAGTACTGCAACAAGAAAGTTGTCTCCCATACATGTCAAAAAACTAATGTCTGGTTTGACGCAAATAAGTAACAAAATATTTGTCCTCGCAACTAAAATATCGTGTTACATGCATGCCAAAATCTCTTCTCATCTTTGGGCATCTTCCCATATCCATTTTGGAATGCCGGCATCCCCAAAATAAGCACACGTAGAGCATTCATGACTATGACAACAAGTAGAAACACGAGGGATCATGTAGAAGATATAGGAATGTGTACAAAGGATTATCACCATATGCTGACTTTAAAAAGAACTCAATGTCAAATGAGCTCATGAAAAATAAAATATTCTTCCACTAGTAAAAACCTCTCCATTTCTCTGTAACTTTTATTCCACTCCGTCATTGACTGTCCATTAGCCATATGGTCGCACCCAAAGATAGTGACTATAAATGCATCCTGAGGGCAGTGACATTTCCTCAATTTATATTCTGAGGTGTAAATATAAGTAATTTAAGTTTGGAATAGAAACTTCCAACGGTCTAATTCTTTCCTTCATAAAAATTCTTGAATGAACTACACAAAAGGTATTCTTTGATCTGTCACTTATACACGGAGTTTATCAGCAAAAGGAAAAAAGAAATAATAGTAAAGATTTTTCTTCATTATGAATTCCATGAGTTAGCTTTTTAAAAGAAAAGGCACATGTGGTCTTAATTGCAAAGACCTTAACTTTATAATAATATGCATTTATTGATTCAACATGTTGACATGAGCACAATACTCAACCTCTGGATGTTTAGCTAATAATACTTGCCATCTAACCAAATGATTTCCGAAGTGATGGTTTTCCCCTGAAAGTAGTGATTGAACTGCCTGTTCTGCGCCAGTGCCACTAGGAAGAAACTGGGTAAGAAGCTTTCTCTCTGATTCTGAGAGGCTTGTTGCCCAAACCTAGCAAACAATAATAATCTTAAGTATGCCATGAGCGGGGACAGATAACTAGAATGGAAACAATAGATTTTCAGTGAAAGAAAAAAACAAAGGATATAAAGAAGGAATGGATTCAATAAAAGAGCATCATGTTAGAAATGACTATGCACAACAAATCGACCCAGTTACCTCATACGAAAGCACCTCCATCAAATTATTCAAACTATATGTTCCCCGTGGAACACAGAGGACATCAGCTAAACCGGAACGATGAGGAGGACCAGAATCAACAAAAGGAGCCATGTCTGCCCACGTTAATCCAATCTGTTCCCTTTTAGCCACGGCTTTATTTTGGCTGTCATTCCACTCCAAATATATCTGTGATCTCAAGTTCAACAGATAATCAGATGAGTCTATCTTCTTTTTCTTCTTTCCTCTGCAATGCTCATGTAAACAGGAACTTATTAATCTTTTCTTTTGTTGACCCGCCGCCATTTTCACACCACAAAATTAAATTATGTCCAGCACTGTGTTTCATCTTGAGGTCTCCATCTTGATGTCTCCCAGAAGAACTTTCCCTGATAAATGGGAACGAATACCCTAACAAGTGGTAAATAATTAAAGACCATTTGCATCAACAGTAGTGGAAACCAGCATTAACAAGAAAATAAACCAAACCAAATGAATGAACAGTGCAATGCCAGTAGAAAGGGAAATGGGATTCTTTATCGCATCATGCATATTTATTAATGGATCAAAGGAACCAAAATATTAGATGAACTTATTCCATCAATTTACGATAACAATCGTTTGGCTAAAACCATCCCCCCCCCCAAAAAAAAAAAAAAAAACTAAAACTAAAACTAAAAAAGAAAAATAGGACAAAAAGATAAAACTAACTATAATAACAAGGAATTTTGTTTTAAATCCTTTTAAATCAATTTGGACTAATCCCCCTTGTTCAAACCCGCTATGTAGCAAACCCCAAGTCCTCCAAAAAGCCGCCCGCCCACCCCAATCACTAAATATAGCGATAATAACGTAAGTCATCCCTAACCTTTTAAAAAAACCCCCACTAAGGTTCCGACTTTTTTTTTGCATCCCTTAACACCCGTCAATTTTTTAACGACCAAAATGCTCTTTCTATTCTTTCTCCTTCTCCTCCTCTTTCTTCTTTCTTTGCCTCCTCCTCCTTTCTTCTCCTCATGTTGCTTCTCCTTCTCCTCCTCCCCTCGTTTTCTTTTCTTTTCTTCTCTTCGTCTTCTTTTTTTTCTTCTCATCCTCCTCTGATGATCAATCATGCTACTCACATGGCATCGAAGGCGATGCTCTTGGCAGCAGCAGGCGACGACGAAGGGAGCGTGAATCTCGACAAAAATAGGAGGGGATAAATGGTGGGGATCTCAAAGGAGGAGCATAGATCTCACGGTCAATTTCACCAGCATCAGCATCATATGTGTGGAGGTTGTCGTCAAGGGATAGACGATGCTAGCAGGAGAAAAAGAAATAATGAGAAGAAAGTAACAGCAAGAGAAGAAGACAGTAGAAAGATGAAGAAATCAAAAAAGGAGAAGCAAAAGCAATGGCGGCCAGGGAGAAGAAAGAAGAGAAAGAAGAAGATGGCATTTCGATCATTAAAAATGTTTAAATGCTCAGTAGTGTTAAGTGATGCAAAAATTAGGGATCTTAGTAAATTTTTTAAAATATTAGGGGTGTTTTGAGTTATTACCCCTTAAATATATCTTCGTATATTCATTTTCAAATGTATAGTACTATGAATAAAGTATAAACACATCTTCATATTTTTTTGTCAGACAAGAATGTAACATCTCCTTTTTTCAAGAAAAATGATTTACAAACTAAATCATTTAAAAATAAAATCTACCAATCATTTGGTATTATTCTCCAAAAGAGCAGATGGGGCATCTTTTCCAAACCAAAATATACCAAATTGTATGTGTGTACTACCATCAGTGTTCTAAATATCGGATATCGGTCGCGTATCGGCCTAGTAAATTTGATATCGGATTGCGGATATCGGGGATATATCGGGGATATTGACTAAATATCGGAGTGTCATATCGGAGGCTTAAAAATTATGACATATGTCAGCAAAGATGTATCTAAGAAGATATAAACTATACTAATTCAAATAAAAATATGTTTTGGTTATACTTATCTCGTTAAACATGAATATCGGGTATATTGACTTAATATCGGAGTGTCATATCGGAGGCTAAAAAATGATGTCAAATAAAAACATAAGAGTCTAAGAAAATATAAACTATCGAAACTCAAATAAAAGTATGTTTTGTGCATACTTATCTCATTAAACGTGAATACCGGCCATCCACTTGGTGGAATATTTCTTTAAGTGGTCACAAACCAAACGAGTTAAATACCTACAATATATGATTCATGTGAATCATTATTAACAGTGTGAAGATGAAAAATCAAAAAATTGAAAAAATGTATAAATGTAAAAACGGGAAAGAACTTTCACCTTGATCGGAAAACCCTCTTAAGAACAAACGCTAGACTGAAAAAACCAACTGAAAAAATTCAGAAAAAGAAAAAAATGAAAAAGGTAAAGAATACTATGTAGTAAGTACTAATCTTGATCGAAAAATTCCTTACAAAGATCGAACGCCGGATGTCAAAAGCTCGATCGATGGAAAACCCAATACTGTAAGGGAAAAAAATTAAAAACCGGAAAAAATGAAAACCTGAAAAAAGGGCTTAACTACTCAACTTGATCAGAAAACACTTCCTTGCAAAGATTGAATGCCAGAGGTTGAAGCTCAATCGATTGTCGTTGGAAATTTTCACCGGACAGAGCGGAGCGGAGCGTCGAGAGGAGCATATCAGTGTGATTAGAATTAGAGCAAAACATCAATTATCTCACAAAAATCCTGATGTCTATCGTCGTTTTAAGTAAATGATTGGGTCGGGTGACTCCGGTCGGATCCACTTTTTAGTGGACCAACCCGATAACTTTGTTTTTAAAAAACTATGAATTGCGGCCGATATTTCAAAGGGATATATCGGCCGCAATATCGGCCGCAGCCCGATATTGCTGAGATATTTTCCTAAATATCGGAAACTGCAATATATAAGCCCATATCGTATCGGCCTAGTGATAAAACCGATATTGCGGCCGATATATCGGATATCGGACCGATATTTAGAACACTGACTACCATATATCATAGAATGAATATGTTAAGATACCTTCAAAGTGAGTTGAAGAGTCTTTTCCTAAGGTTTTTGGGGATTGGGGGTGTACCACATAATTTTATTGAACAATGGACTTAGCCCTAATTGATTTTTTTACATAGGAGATTAAATTAAGTTTTCTTAATAACAAAGGTGATAATAAAAATAATCAATAAAATTTTATCAAGAATAAAAGAATTAGCGGGAGAGCCTGGATTCCAAAAAATCTACAATTAGCCTTGGTAAAAATCATTCCAGTTAAATGTGTTGTTTCAAACTTTATATCAATAAAGTTAAACAAGCATGTCATTAAGTATCTTGCCAAACAAAGTCAGCTCAGCATCAGAATTAATCTACATAAGAGCTTCAACCAGTATACAGATGTGCATCAAGAGAAGCATCTCGGCAAGGTTGGGTATATCATGAGAATCTATGTGGCGTAGACACGTAGACACTTATATCATAAAGCCATGTCATGTCGGACACTGGTCAGATATGCATTTTAGATTCATATCATATGTATTTTTTAAGAATTTGCCGAGTCCACATGTGTCGCATCCATGTTGTCATAGCCATGTCAGTGCAATACAGATTTTCCGTATTTTGATATGTCCCCTCCTCCCTACCAATAAACAATCTAAGTACAGTTAGAACGTGACGCAAGGCAATCCAGGCGAAACCCCCACAGGCAAAGCTTAACTGATGACCAAATTGCAGTTTTTTGTGCTGTCCGTAATCCGTATAAAGTAAGCACCAAAACAAGCCTATGACAGGTAATTAGCATCTCAGCATATACGTCACTTCCGCCAAAAATGTTGGCACCTGACCACACCCATAAATTGAGACGATTCCACAGCAAGTTTGACCAAATTTTCAATTAGCTTGTCAACAAACTTTGAACTATTTATTAAATGGTAAACCCCTATTTGAATTGAACCATAGACAGCGGGAACTTCCCATGTAACATGTAAGGCAAGATGGAGGCAAGGAGAAATTGCTTACCAGCGTGAGACAGAATGAAGGTAATTAGGTTTATTTTCTAACAATCATTCATAGCAACCTTAATTTAAAATTGGAAACTAATTGAGGTTTGATCCGTTGATGTATATAAACCACCAAAGGAAAATTTACAGAAATCTTTGAATTTTTGTATCGACCTTCCCTGTGAAATATTTAATTTATTATCACAGACCCCCCCCCCCCAAAAAAAAAAAAAAAAAACCCAAAAAAAACTCACTTTTGATCATTTTTCTCTTTAATCAATGTCTCTTTTATGTTTCTTCTCCTTTCATCTATGATTATTCACATCTATGCCAAAAAGCAACAGTTAGTTATGTCAACTTGCCTAATATTAACCATAGGTAAAAAAACCAGCCTTGCTAAGACAATTACACTGGCAGTGGCATGTATCCTCCTTAATGAATCTCGTGAAGTGCAATGTAACAAGATTTTTCATATCCTTATTATGGTAACCCATGTGATTTTAGGCCTTTCTCTGCCTCCTTTCCTAGTCATTAACGCGCATACAAAGGCCTCTTACTAAGGCACCACCCGCGGTTCATTCTGCATGCATATACCAACTTGTGCAGTTTTCTATTACCCTATCATTGATTCATGCTCTTCAATTTACATCCCTCATCTGTCCCTGACTCCCTTCATACTTGTACCATAAACCCTCTTAATCTTGTTTTTTATGATGTTTTCATCTTGTCTACTTGTACACGTTTAAATGTTTAGCATTCCAAACAACTACATGGTAATGCAGATTTTAAGGCCTGCTGAAAAGTTTGGCTTAAGCCACCAACAAATGTGTTTCTTACAAACTTCCAAAAGCATCCTGAATGTCATCTCACCTATGTATACGAAATATGGTTGTCTCTTCACTCTTTTTCTCTAATAATGTCCAATATAATGAAACTGAATCCACTGTGTAATCATTTGACCATTAAGTACTTCACTTGCAACACCACTAAGGCTTTGTTTAATATACTGTCTTTTCAGCTTCCAAATTCAATTTTCCCTAACCTTAGTTAGCATTAAATATTATCTTTAGGACAGGTCAATGCATCATTCCCAACAGAAAACACCCCCACCACTTCTTCACTGCTGGTCACAGGTACATCCACAACAAGTGTACACAATTTGCTGAACAAGTTACGGTTCAAAACTAAAAGCTAATTTTGCTGATTGCAAACAGTAGGTAATGCTCATCAATGCCACATTATGCGCGTCCATATTGAATTTAAGTTCTAGCAGCTACACTTTACTTTAGATCTTTCAACTAATTCACTTAGCCAGAAATAGCCTTCTTTGGCAATCTCAGAATAATTCCAATCACTAGCCATGTAGGGAATTTTACCACTTTATGCCGTGCCATTCTAGTCCATGAACCTGTTGTTAGCTATCAGGGGGAACATACTATCTCTTAAATAAGCGTGACGCCCAGTAATAAGCGTGACGCCCAGTCGGGCAGGACGAAGAGTTTACAAAAGACTCAAAGATTGCACATTTGACTTCATTACTCACAAATAACTGGTGAACACTGGAAAGGTTGTATACTTTGATCTCGAATAGTAATTACACATATGCAATGTCAGTAATCTATATATTAAAACACAACTGTTTTTGAATTCTAGGGCTTACTAGGACAAGCTGATTAGGACAAACAGGTTGATAGAAAGATGGCTTGGATTTAATCTTGAGAAATGAATGGTTGAGATGAGATTTTGTGGAAAGTTTTGGAGGGAAAAACATTTCTTGGGAATGAAAGTTTCTGTGAAAATGAAACTTTATGTTGAATAAAAGTTTTTAAGTAATAGCAGAGTGCACGCAATTAATGCATTTAGGAAAAAAACTTTAACTTGCACTTAATACTGTAGATCGAATGATCTCTCCCTCAACACGGGTCCCACCATCTATTCGACACATGTGGCAACAAGATGAGAATAATTTCCCGTGCCGAAGGCGCCCGCAAAATGTTTTACGCTAATTTGTTGTTCCGCGCAGAAAACGCCCGCGTAGAATTTGTTGTTCCGTATCGAAGGCGCCCGCACCAAATTTGTTGTTCCGCACCGAAGGTGTCCGTGCCACTAAATATTTTTACGCTAATTTGTTGTTTCGCAAAATTTTGGCCGTGGAAAAAAATTTTTGGGGAACAAAGATTTCGCGGGAGGAAATCTTAAATGAACCGTGCCCACGGGCACGGGTTATGACTAGTAACATGCTAAATTACCAACAAACATTCAATACAAAGCAGATCGTTCATGTTAAAGATATTTCATGTAAGTTTGAGATAATGCATTGAATAAATAGATAAATGTGTGCGTGCACATGCGTGCATGTAGTGATAGCCCGAAAGTTATCCAATATGCGATCCTATCACCAAAAATTTAGAACATGGCAACTCCAAAAAAAATCTTCTGATCTTTCATATTTAACCTACATAAAAATGGAAGTCCAATTGATTTCAATATGTTTTACCCATGCATCAAGAGACATCATATTAATCGATCGTATGAAAATTCTGAAATTTGATTATCATTGCATTTTTTATGCATAAAATACATCAAAATCATTTTAATTTTCATTTGTTTGTGGTCTGAATGAGTTAAATCACATCCAATTGAATGGGTCTCCAATTTGGGTCACCAAGTTCTAAATTTGGGTTGATAGATTCATCTTCTAAGATCATATCAATGGTTGCCTATTTTAACCCCACGGAGAGGTTGGCTCGATTCGGCGCAGGAAAAGCAGTTGTTTGACAGACGAGTTATCTTGTGCAGAGGTAACTCGACTGCGCCTGGATTCGTCCTATCTGACTCTGCACAAGTCAGATACGAGTATGCTGGACATGTGGCTTCGTCAGCGCAGAGGGGTCGTTCGGTCGTCAATTCGAATCTGAGGGACGAATGCTCGGCATTGGGTCGATGGGTCGTAACGCGGTTAGAGTCTGTGTTTGGTCGATCTGTCATTTAGAGGCTCGAAGGATGAAGGCTTGTACGCAAGGCTCGGCACTTAGGTCGTTCGACATGGAAGAAAAGGTCGATCGGTCGAAGGGAGCACATTGGGATGCGGCCCAATAGGAAGCGGCGATTGGCCCACTAGGTTGTGGCGGCATTAATTGCGTAGAGCGGCGATTGGATCAAATGCCGTAATTGTCGGAATCTGTATCTGTTAGGAGACCTTAGCCAATGATGACACATATTTTAACCTAGGGTTATAAATGGGGAGTTTTATGGGTTTCGTGTGGACCGCATTGTATCCTTTGATAGAGCCGTCATTCGTGAGAGCCAACTTTGAGAGATTGTATTGTGAGCTTTTGGAGAGATCATGTGTGCTTCTTCTTCGTTGGACAACGGAAAGATTTGTATTGTTCTATCCTTTCGTAATAAAGCTCATCGGTGTTCCCCCTTGGCCATCCACGGCCTAAAAGCAATCTTGTTCGTGTGCTCTATTTATTTGCTGTTTGATCTTTCGTCCTCGGTCTCCACGATCTTGAGTATTTCGATGTGTCTGTGCTGGTAGAGCTGGGCTCCGCCGCACAACAAATTGGTATCAGAGCTGTACGGTGTTGGAGATCAACGTAGAAGACGAAGATGAGTAGCAGTGGCGATGACTGTTCTCCAAAGGTGTCGACTTCTGTGTATTCTTCATCTTCTCGGACTATTGTGTCTAATACAAAGTTCAAAATTGAGAAGTTTGATGGAAAGATCAACTTCAGTACGTGGAGATGTGAAGTCATAGATATCTTGAACCAACTTGGTCAAGATATTGCATTGGACGAGAAGCCGACGGGCATGTCCGATCAAGAGTGGAGAACTCTAAATCGAAGTGCATGTGATACCATCCGCCTGTATTTGTCAAAGGAGAAGAAATACACATATATGGAGGAGAAAAGTGCAACCAAGTTTTGAAAGGAGCTCGACGACAAGTACATGAAAAAAGAAAATCCAGAACCGGCTACACATGAAGAAGAAGCTTTTCGGTTTGAAGTTAGCCGAGTGGGTTTCTATGGAGGAACACCTTGAATACTACTACCAGCTTCTTACCGACCTGAGGACCGTCGATGTGAAGGTTGATGCTGAAGACAAGTCGATGATTCTTGTCAACTCTCTACCCATCGAGTATGAGTACTTGGTGTCGGTTCTTACCTATGGTAAGGAATCGATCACATTTGAAGAGGTGTCCAACGCTCTGACAAGCAACGAGTTCAGGAAGAACGATGGGGACACATGCAGTCGAGATTCGAGCAATGCTCTTACAGTGGTAAGGGGTCGTAGTGGTGAGAAGGGTGGAGATAGGAGGGGGTATTTCAGATCCAAGTCCAGAGACAAGACAAGAGGCCCCAACGCAATGTGGCAACGGACCAATGTACTTTTTGTAAGGAAAGAGGATATTGGATCAGAGACTACCCAAAGGCAAAGAGGAAGCACGACGCAACTGCCAACGTCGTTAAGGGCGTTGAGGTCGAGGAGTCTGTATTGGTCGGCACTTCGGAGGGCGTGACGTCAGATGGTTGGGTGCTCGACTCTGGGTGCTCGTTCCATATGACGCCACATCAAGAGTACTTTACGACCTTCAGGAAAGGTGATAAGTGTACAGTCTTGCTGGGAGATGACCGAGCCTGTAGCATGGCAGGCGTCGGGACAATGCGGATGAGGATGAGCGACGATGTTACACGAGACATCGAGGAGATGCGCTTTGTTCCCGACCTAAGGCGCAATCTCATATCGTTCGGCTCACTCGAATCCAAAGGATGTCGAGTGACTATGGAGAAAAGAGCTTTGAGTGTAACCCGAGTAGCAATGATTGTGATGAAGGGGACGCGTCAAGACAACCTCTATTATTTGGATGGTTCGGTCGTAGCTGGCACAGCGGCTCTGACTCGTGACTCAATGTTATGGCACATGCCACTAGGTCATGTGGGCGAGAAAGCATTGCAGAAGCTTATCGTTGGGGGTCGTCTAAAGGGAGCTAAGACCGGAAAGATCGAGTTCTGCGAGCACTATGTGTTTGGAAAATAGACACGTCGTGTCTTCATTTGGGACGGTCATCCACGATACGAAGGCAGTGCTCGACTATGTACATACCGACGTATGGGGTACCGTCTAGGATGGCCTCATGGGGAGGGAAACACTACTTTGTGTTGTTCATCGATAATTTCTCACGCATGGTGTGGGTGTTTCCGCTGAAATCGAAGGACCAAGTTCTTAGCACTTTCATCAAGTGGAAGAAGCTGGTCGAGACTCAGACTGGTTGGCGAATCAAGCATCTGCGAAGTGACAACGGTGGTGAGTATAGGTCAGATCTCTTCTAGAAGTTCTGTAGATCGAAAGGAATACAAAAACACTTCACTGTTGCTGGTACGCTGCAGCAGAATGGGGTAGCAGAGAGGATGAATCGGACTTTGCTGGAGAAAGTTCAATGCATGTTGTCAACTGCTGACCTATCGAAGGAGTTTTGGGCAGAGGCCCTGGCGTATGCGACCTATTTGGTCAATCGGCTACCATCTGCTGCATTGGAAGGAAGACCTGCTTTGGAGGTATGGTCGAAAAAGCCAGTTTTCGACTATAAATCACTTCGAGTTTGGGGCTATCCAAGTTACTATGCCGTGAGGGAAGACAAACTCGATACTAGAGCCAAGAAAGCCATCTCCTTGGGCTTCGACAGTGGTGTCAAGGGATATCGACTATGGTGTTTGACACAAAGAAAGGTGATCCTGAGCAGAGACGTAACGTTTGATGAGTCGGTGTTACTGAAAAAGGAGAATGAGCCAAGGGTGGAGGTTGAACAAATACAATTGAAGCAGGTTTTGGACAACGTGCCTGATACTCCACAACGGTCAATCGACGACTCAGATCGACCCACACAAGATGTCGCAGAAGGTGGGCTCCAGGCCGTCGATGGTGTAGTTGGTGGCTCAAGCTCAGTTGGTGGAGATAGCTCGTCTTCAAGGGTCGTTCAGCTGAAGGATTCCATAACAGTATCGAGCTCAAGGTGTGAGATAAGAAAACATGCAATGTACTCGGAGTTGGTCTCATTTGCCTTTCCCGCAGTATGTATCGATGTTCCCAACTCATTTGATGAGGTGTATCAATCCGAAGACCCGAAGTGGTGGAGAAGTGTGATGGACGAAGAGATGGAATCATTGGCGAAGAACGGCACATGGGATCGCGTGAAGCTTCCGAAGGACAAGAAGGCACTTGGGTGTAAATGGGTCTACACCAAAAAGCAAGAGGTCGAATCAGGAAATGTTTGCTACAAAGCTCGCCTCGTAGCGAAGGGCTTCGCACAGAGAGAAGGTATCGATTACAATGAAGTGGTCTCTCCTGTGGTGAAGCATTGCTCTATTCGGATCCTGTTGGCATTGGTTGCACAGTTCGACCTTGAACTAGTGCAGCTGGATGTCAAGACGGCATTCTAGCATGGAGAGCTCGAAGAGGAGATCTATATAGCTCAGCCTGATGGCTATGAGAGTGATGACGGTCGTGCATGTTGATTGAAGAAGTCACTCTACGTGTTGAAGCAATCACCACGGCAGTGGTATAAGCGTTTTGAACGCTATATGACGGATGATTAAGGGTATGTTCGCAATCCCTATGATCATTGCGTGTTCTATCGGAAGTTGGTTGACGAGTCCCTCATCTACCTTCTGCTTTATGTCGATGATATGCTCATTGCTTCATCGAATAAAGAGAAGATTAGAAGATTGAAGTCTCATTTGAGTTCTACATTTGAGATGAAGGATCTGGGCTAGGCATGAAGGATTCTTGGGATTGAGATTACAAGAGATCGCAGTGGAGGTATTGTTCATCTTTCACAGAGTCGCTATTTGAAGTCTGTTATACAGAAGTTTGGATGTAAGAAGATGAAGACCGTAGTTACTCCGCTTGCACCTCACTTCAAGCTCAGTGTCGAGCAGTGTCCGAAGAACGAAGAAGAGAATAAGCTCATGACGAGCATACCATATGCCAATGCGGTAGGGGCCTTGATGTATGCAATGGTATGTACTCAACCCGATCTATCACATGCAGTCAGCATGATAAGTAGATACATGCACAACCCGAAAAAAAGAACTGGTGAGTAGTGCAGTGGATCCTGTGTTACATCAATGGCACAATCGACGTCGGACTGACATACAGCCGAAGTGTTCATGGTCTGCACACTATCGGGTATGTCGACTCCGACTATACAGGCGACTTGGATGGGAGGTGATCGATAACAGGCTATGTCTTCACCCTGACTAGCAATCCAATATGTTGACAGAGTATCCTTCAGTCTACGGTGGCCCAGTCTACTACGGAGGTAGAGTATACGGAATTGACTGAAGCAGTGAAGGAGACGATATGACCGATGGGTCTGATGGATGATCTGGACGTTTACCAAGAGAGGTACGATGTCCATAGTGATAGCCAGAGTGCAGTGTACTTGGCTAAGAATCAGGTCTTTCATGCTCGTACGAAGCATATCGATGTTCGATTCCACTTTGTCAGTGACTATGTAGGCGAAGAAGAAGACGACATCAACTTATTAAAGATCAGAACAAATGACAACCCGACGGACATGCTGACGAAGGTTGTATCGGGAGTCAACTTCAAGCATTGTTGGGACTTGCTCAATGTGGTTCATCAAAGAAGTTGAAGTCGTCTCCAGGAAGGGCATTGAGGCTCGATGGAGCCATTTGAGACTCAAGAGAGTCAGCCAGTCTCAGGAGGAGACAGTCGTAGCTCTGGCGAAGCATTTGGTTCTTCGAAACAAAATGGGGGAACACCATTCGATGCTCAACCAAGGTCGGTGAGGGTCGTCTGTTGGACAGAGACTCGAATCTCGCCAAGGTGGAGATTTATGGAGAAGTTGGCTCGATTCGGTGCAGAAGAAGCAGTTGTTTGACAGACGAGTTATCTTGTGCAGAGGTAACTCAACTGCGCCTGGATTCGTCATATCTGACTCTGCACAAGTCAGATACAAGGATGCTAGGCATGTAGCTTCGTTAGCGCAGATGGGTCGTTCGGTTGTCAGTTCGAGTCTGAGGGTCGAACGCTTGGCATTAGGTCGATGGGTCATAACGCATTTAGAGTCCGTGTTCGGTCGATCAGTCGTTTGGAGGCTCGAAGGATGAAGTCTCGTACGTGAGGCTCGACATTTGGGTCGTTCAACACAGAAGGAAAGGTCGATCGGTCGAAGGGAGCACATTGGGATGCGGCCCACTAGGAAGCGGCGATTGGCTCAAAAGGTTGTGGCGGCATTAATTACGTAGAGCGACGATTGGATCAGATGTCGTAATTGTTGGGATCTGTATCCATTAGGAGACCTTAGCCAATGATGACACCTATTGTAACCAAAGGTTATAAATAGGGAGTTTTAGGTTAGGGTTTCATGTGAAACGCATTGTATCCTTTTATAGAGCCGACATTCGTGAGAGCCAACTTTGAGAGATTGTATTGTGAGCTTTTGGAGAGATCTTGTATGCTTCTTCTTCGTTGGATAAAGGGAAGATTTGTATTGTTCTATCCTTTCGTAATAAAGCTCATCGGTGTTCCATATTGGCCGTCCACGGCCTAAAATCAATCTTGTTTGTGTGCTCTATTTGTTTGCTGCTTGATCTTTCGTCATCGGTCTCCACGATCTTGAGTATTCCACTGTGTCTGTGTTGGTAGAGCTGGGCTCCGCCGCACAACACCCCCCCTCCAAACACAAAACAACAAAAAGAGAGAGAGCAGAAGTACAAGCCACCGTAGGAAATTAGCATGCTTGATGTTCAAAACAGATGGCAAAATTTGACAATACCCACCATGGACTTCATACCTTAAACATAAAATGATGAGAAGTGATTAGGAAACTTTTGCCCATAAAGTATGAACTAAATGTCTCCATTTGTTCTACCTATATCATTGAGAAAGTGTTCCCATTGTAATCACTTCATGCATAAGTAGGATATCTCCAAACCACATGATTTTTTCATTCTTAAAAATTGTAAGAGGTCCAGATCAGATAAATTTTCTAATGTTTCACCATGTAGTTGGAACTATTATTTATGAATATATATTTTTGATAATGATTGTCATCTGTCTTTCACCTCTCTTTCACATCCCTCCCTCCCTCCCTCCCTCCCTTGTGTTTGCCTAGACAGAGACACACTAAGACATGCATGCTCAAAATCGCAAAACCATTACAAGTCAGAATATGTTAGATCAGTGGAGACGAAGGCTTGCATGTCATAATAAGATCGGTAGAGATTCAGGCCCCAATAGTGCCCATGGTATGTTGGCATCTTTGAAGAATATTGCATCTGACCACTAAGCTTGTGCAAAGTTAGTTAACTACCTCTTACAGTCTTTTGTTGGCACACGCAAATGTGCATCCACTAGCACATATGCACCCATGGGCACAGTGCACAGGCACAACCACACATGCACACACGTGAACATAGGCGCATGCGAGAGAAAGATCATGCATGGTTCCCATCTATTTAAAGTTGGTTCGTCATAGCCTAATAGGCCATGTTTAAAATCTCGATTTCAGCCTCAGTACTGGCCGGTGGTTTATAGAACCAATACAGTACATAACAAAAGTATTGGGCAACAAAGCCAGGAAATATCGACCTACAGGCATCAATGCCTTAAAATATTTTAAAATCATTAAAAATATCTCATATAGTTAGAACCATTCTCACAAATTTATGGCCTAATTAATGAAATTTTGATCATGTTTAAATGAAATGTTATATAACACCTAATACAACAGTTACAGGTGTAGTAGATATTGGAAATACACCAAATTACAGGAATAACTACACTGGCTAAATGATTACTATCACAAAGTTTATTAAAGTTAGCAGCACATACATTACATACTCAATATTGTAAATTCAATGTATAAAACATAATTAATCATTTATTGCACGTATATATCCACGTTCCTTAAATGATGAGGGTCTACCTAAATAGAAGATCTATAGCACAAATCAGCCATTGGATAATGAGAGTTTGGGTCTGCATTATCACCACAAAAGCGATTTTGGTTACAAGAGCCATAGCCTTATTAAAACCTTCACTATCGGATGGGTCGGCCATCTCATTATGACCCTAATATAGGTAAGCTAGAATTTCAATTTTGTTAGACTTGAAGACTTGCATCTTCTTTTATGTTTATTTATTAGTTAATTTAGTTAATAGCAATGGCATCGGCTAGATGGATCATATTAGTATGCTTAAAATCAATATGACATCAACAATACAACCCAATATTGGATTTTTTTAACCACGTAAAATAGTTTTCTTTGAAGATCATGTAGCAATCACTTAAAAATATGGTGTCTACACAAGCATAATTAACAAAGTATAATGTAGTAATATCAAGCATATAAATAAATAAGGTGGAAATAGATATGTTCCCTATCACCGTATATGCTTTCATATAATTTGACCCTAGATTCTTGCAATCATAGATTAGTTATGGATGAACGTTACTTGAATTGTTTGTCATAAGGTTTAATCATGCATATGCTTTGCTATAATACACTATTCGCATGTAGAACTATAACAGAGTTAACACGATGTGTTACTACACTTGAGGGGATATAAATGTGGGTCCATATAAATGTGGGTCCAAACAAAAGATTTCACATGATCACAAAAATAAAGGAAACATGAAAAAAAGCATGTTACCACTAAAAAGAGATGTCCTAGGCATTTTCAAATATCGAGCTAGCATCATGCATGTAACAACAACATGATTGTCGCAAACAATTTTCTAGAGAAAAAAACCAGTAAAAGCAAAAAAACCCCTCCTTGTTACTGGTAACCGATGAGGCATGTTTCAAGTAAAATGGAAAAGCATAAAGAATCTACCTTCATCTAGAATGGTGAGATATATTGAACAATAATGCATAGTGCAAAATATTATTTTGAAAAAAAAAGTACTCATGGACATGTGTGTAACTGTATAGAACATGACATAGGAGGCTGCACAGGGCAAGCAAAAAACAAATTTTGGCTATCTCCCCCTGACTCTCTCTTCTTATCTCTAAGTTAAGGTTAAAGAATTTTCTATCAAACAGTATTTCCCTATTAATGCATGTGTAGAAGTATTAATGTTTTTAAAAATTAACCTTTGATTATTACCTTTCATATCAAATATTATTCCATATGAATGTATGTGTTCATGTATGATACTATTTTGTGGAGTTGGATGGACACTTTTTATATGTTATACATTATATTTTGAATAAATGTATGCAACTATTTTGTCCCGGATATCAATATATAACCATAGCACTTTAAATTTTTTTTACGTTGGCATTTTTTTTAAATTATTCTTTGCATCATTTTTATTTTCACTTTTTATATGTCAAAAAATCCCGCAACTGATTATCAATCACTTGCTGCCACTTTTAATCCCAACTTCCAAGACAACAGCCATATCAGCAAAAGATAAATTTAAAATTTGCAAGACACTTAATCCATGTGTTGCCATTGTAGTTTAAAAATAAATAAATTATTTTTCTTTCTCCCTAAACATAAATTTCCACATCCAGTAAAAATGTAAAGGCGGGAGCTGGAATCTTCCGTTATCAACCAGAAATTTCCTTTCTAAGAAATTGAGCTTTGTTTGCCTCTCCCCAGATGGGTAAACAACCCCACATAACGGGAACTTGAAAAGGATAGCTGATTGATGATTCCATAATAAACCGAACACATAAAGCACCAACACAAATAACAGAAAAATTCCAATCGCATGCCACGAAGAGAAAAAGCCCTAGCGAGAGAGAGGAATAGAAAGAGATTGTGATTGAATACCATTGTTATTTCTAGCAGCAGAGAGTAATCGAAAGAGTCGTCGTCAGCGGCGGCGGTTGAGAGAGGAGATAGATTTTTAGGGATGTGGTTTAGATTTTTGAGGGGTGATAGAAACACGAATAAAAGGGCGAAGCAGCAGCAGCAACAAGAGGAGGACGTAATGGCGTTGGATATTTTGGGAAGATGAGACGGTGGTTTGTACGTTGGGAAGAGGCGTCATTGCTCCCATTTTTAACCATCACATAAAACCCAGAGAATGCGACCTAGAGAGAGAGAGAGAGATCTATTTGAACCGTTTATTTTGTCTTCGTTTTTAATAGAAGCTGGTCCGGTCCAATGACTTTTGGCTCGGCTGCTTACAAACAAGCTTCTTTAAGAGATAAAGGTCATAGGCAGGGCCGGACCCAAAATCATGGACTTTTCATAACCCAATCTTTTGGGCAAGATAGGGATGGGGATGAAAGGGATGAAAGGGAACCACCTTCTAACAACTTAATCTAAGTTGAAATGAAATCGGGGAAGTTAGGATTTGGACCAAGCCAAATCCAACCTAAACCGCACCCATGAGACAGTTTTGGACGCAATAAGAAGAACGCCGAACCATTACTGTTTCCAGATGCTTTTTCACCATCGTTGTCGTTGGATGACGGTACAGTTGCAGTGACAGACGTATGATGACGCCGACAGCTGACTATGCACCGTGCAAGCTTAACTAGGGTTAATAAACCACGGACCGATCTGTTGGAGCCAAGTTCGAACTGTCTTCGGGCTATCTTCAGCATCCTGCAACACGAGAAGCTCGTTAGGGAGGGTTGGATTTAGGTTCTGACCTAATCCCCCACATGTGCTTAAGTTAGATAGTGACTAAAGGATGCTCGTGATAACTATGACCGACTGTTGGGAGACTAGCTGATAGTTATCGTGCCGAGCGAAAAAATGTATGGTTTTTAGGTGGAACAGATACCGGTGTAGGAGTACAGGGTTGTTAGAGAATGTTTGGAATAATGTCTTTGGAATATTCCACTCTCTCATTGTCCGAGAAACTATTTATAGGCAATGGCTTTTTGAGTGACGTTATAGGGTAATGTCCGAGCTTTTAGGTGCTTTATTGATTTTGTCATAAGCTGTCAGATTGATGACAATCTAATGTTCAGTCATTGAATGCCTTCATTTTGAGCCGAGATTTTAAATGGATGAGTCCAACGGTCAGTCGAGCAGTCACTTTAAATGAGTAGATGACGGCCTTGTGTGGGGTCTCCTTGCTATTGGGCCGAAACTGTGGGCTTTACTGGGCTTGTTCGCTCAAATAAATAATTGAGCGATCATTGGGCCAGCTTAGTGTTGTATCAATGTCCCCACATCTCCCAAGCTCAACCGACAGGGTGGTTAAGGTTAGGTGATGTGCCACGTATTGATTGGACGAGCACAGCAACCGAGACGATCCGTTTAATGTTGGCCACCAAAACATCATGCCCTAGAATGTGCACACCAAAGAGCACGGAACTTGGAGCGTTGGTGCTCTGAGATGTCAACATGTGTCATATAGCGGATGGCTAAGCTTGCCTCAGAGGGAGTGATGTCTGTTAGTTATTGCAACACTCCTAAGTAAGTTTTGATGATTAAATAAACAATTTAGAGTTACTAATCATGTTTTCTGATAAATATGTGAGTGTAGGTTAAAAGTCAACAGTGGTCAAAGTTTCAGTACAATGACAAAGGTTGATGATGATGAGTCAAGTAAAGTGGAACTCAAATTGAAGATCTATTGCCAATATCAAAGGACTCAAGTTGAAGAAAAAAAGCTATCAAGACAAGGAATCCAAATGTTTGATGATGCACCAAGACTCCAAATTTAGTGGGTGGTATATCATTGATTGATTCTTATCTTAGAATGTTAAGGTCATTAGATGAAGCATACACACTCTCTCTAAATAAGCTTTTATACTTCACAAATATTTTAGAAAAGTTTCAAATTTATTTGAAATCAATTTCATGAAGTTTCAAATATTTTAAAACTCCACATCAGAAAGTTAACCGACTAATTCCTCATATTAGCCAACTACTTTGAATAGGAGATGTAACGACTGGTTTTTCATGTATGGATTTTATTATATATATATATATATATATATATATATATATATATTTGGTTGCTTCCTCTTGATTGTGATTTCCATTTCCGCCTCCGTAGTTTCCATTTTCGTTCATTTCATTGTGATTCTCTAGGTTCTTCCGTCGGTCGGCATGTTTGAAGTAAGTCATTCGTGACGGGCTTCATAACGTCGATATCTTAGAGTTAAAACGAGCCTAGGAGACTTAGGAAACCATTCCGGAGCTCCGCGCTCCATTTCGGAACTTTTGGTGCACGTTAGCCGGTATAAGAAGGGGCACCGACCGACTAGATGACGATCCAGTCGGTCGGAAAACCTTCTTGAACCGACTAGTGAGCTTTGTTAAATGTTCAGGAGTTACTGTTTGTCGTTAGTCAGTCTAAGAACGTTGGTCGACCGACTAGGTTGCAAACTAGTCGGTCAGCAATGCTTCTTTAACCGACTAACTCTTTAAATCATTTTGACACTAGTTATTGTTCCTTCTTAGTCAGTCTAAGTTCATCTTTCGACCGACTAGTTGTCAAACTAGTCGGTTAAGTTTTGTACTTTGACCGACTAACTCTTAGTTCAGGTTTTCGTCTGGAGCTACTGTTTACACTTAGTCGGTCTGCGTTGTTCAACCGACCGACTAGTTCTCAAACTAGTCGGTCAACAGTTGTTCTTTGACCGACTAAGCAGTGCAGGAAACCCTAATCTTGCCCTAGCCGCCACCAAACTCTATAAATACCCCTCCAAACGTTTTCTTCTCCCCCCACACGACCTAAAACCCTAATTTCTCCCCCATTGAGCCCCCATCTCCCTCAAACCATTAATCCTTCATCCCAAGCTCATCCTTCATCATCCAAACCCTCCCTTGTCACAACCCACCTTCCATCTTCCCCAAACCTTCATCAAACCTGGGGGGCGGAAAATTTAATCCCGCCCCCCACTTTTGCTCAGTATTTTTCTGGGGTCCAAAATTGCCTGGACGAACAAAAAACACAGAATTGAGCTTGGGCCTGTAACGAAATTCTGTTCTGTTTTTCTCTTGGGCTGAACACGTTTTAGCGCCATTTTTTTTTCTTTTTTTTAACAAAATCACCATTTTTGATTTCAAAGTTAACATCCAAATGTTTTTACAAGGAAGAAAATTCAACAAGAGAAATTGAGAAATAAAAGCTAAAGCACAAGAAAAACCCCACTTTTGCTCAGTATTTTTCTGGGGTCCAAAATTGCCTGGACGAACAAAAAACACAGAATTGAGCTTGGGCCTGTAACGAAATTCTGTTCTGTTTTTCTCTTGGGCTGAACACGTTTTTGACACTTGGTTTTTTTTGGGAGCTGTTTTTTTAGGGCTTGCCTTGGGGGATTCTCTTTCAAGGAGAAATTCCTAGGGCTTGGAAAATCTTGGAGACGGAGTAAAGATCAAGGGAGAAGATCAAAGGAGAAGATCAAAAGGGGGTTTTTCTTGTGCTTTAGCTTTTATTTCTCAATTTCTCTTGTTGAATTTTCTTCCTTGTAAAAACATTTGGATGTTAACTTTGAAATCAAAAATGGTGATTTTGTTTAAAAAAACAAAAGCAAAAAAAAAAGCAAAAGTGGGGGGCGGGATTAAATTTTCCGCGAGAATTTTAAAAAATAAAATAAAAAAAAAATACCCCCGCTCTTGCGAGCGGGGGCTTGGTCGCCTGGCGGGCCGGCCCGCTGGGCGAATTTATAAAAAAATTTATTTATTTTTTTTTTTTATTAAAATTCTCTGCGGCCCGCTCAGAAGCGGGCCGCGGGCCCCAAGGCCCAGTAAGCCCTTTTTTCTTTGTTTTAATGCCCAGAAATTCCCTTGTAGCTCCAAAAATTCATCAAAAATAGCTCCAAGCTTAGAAAAATCCTGGAAAAATTCCAGAAAATCTGGAAAATTCCCAGGAGTACCTGAAAAATAATAGGAGCTAAAATTAGTCACTAGAAATTGTATTTTATGTATAAAATGAAGTTAGGCATTAATAAACCATGATATTACGAAAATGCAAGTATCAACGCCAAAATTAATACGATATACACATAAAATACCCAGAAATGGGGGGAGAAATAAGCAATTTATACCCCGAATCAAAACCCCCAAAATCCACATCCAACCCCATTTCTCCAGATTTTTCCCTCATTTCCAGATCTGAGCCGGATCGTTCTTCCGTTGTCGTGGTTGCTCGGCATCGTTCATTCGTTTCTTCACGGTAATACTCGATTCCTTTAGTTTTAGCATAACCCACATTGACATTGTGAAACCCTAATAAAATGGATTATTAGATGATTAGGGTTCTAATAAGAAACCGATTTAGAAACATTGTGCTAATGATTGTTTTGCCATAACAGCGATCTATTCCGTAGTTTAGCTTGCGACGATCTTCGTTGCTCGTCAACCCCGGTATCAGGCAAGTGAAACTTGCATCTCTTGATTTGGGCCATGTCTTAGGCCATTTCCCTTGCTTTAGCGTAAAAGAGACTAGACGGTGAAAGGATAGCCGTCTAGATGCCTTTGACCTAGCTTGACAACGAAGCTTGGTCCGTCACCTTCATCATGCTTGTATGTCACGTTTACTTTCCCTTAACGGTACGCGTATTAACTGTTCATGTCATCCATGCATCCTTAACTGTTGTTGCATTTTAACTGCCATGTTTAATTTGAATTAACGGTACGCGAATATGTTCATGTCATTGCATTTTGCCTGTCACGTTTAATTTGAATTAATGGTACACGAATATGTTCATGTCATTGCATTTTGCCTGTCACGTTTAATTTCAATTAACGGTACGCGAATATCTGCTCATGTCATTGCATGCTTGAACACTCATCGTGATTGCGTATCTTCGCTACATACTTGTACTATTTATACCGGCTAGGCACCCACCTTGCGTGGGCACAATCCTATGCCAAATACACTTTCTGGCTCGTGTTCTAGAAGACGAGCTCAACACAGCCTGCGGGCAATAGGGCACTCGTTGAGTGATCCCTTGTACTTGATACTTGAACACAGCCTGCGGGAAATAGGGCACTCGTTGAGTGATCCCGTGTACTTTGCTTGTTACTTGACATTACATGTCACCCCTACCACTTGATACTTGCTACTCGTACTTTACTTACTTTACTTTACTTGTTACCACCTTACTTTACTTGCCATGCACCATACTTTAACTGCTAGGTTGCTAGTTTACCTTACCTTCAGTTTCCTTGCCCAAGTCTTTCGACTTGCTGACATGTGCCCCTTTTCTCTTTTGGGTGACACATGATAGAGCCCGAGCCTGAGATACTTGCTGAGGACGTGGTGTTCGCTGACGCTGAGTCAGAACCCGCGTTGATCGAGGATTTCGTTGACACTGGGGACCTGTCTTAGTGTCTTCGTTTAGCTTCTTTTGTTAGACTGCTTAGTTGCCGGTGCGTGGCACCTAGTTTGATACTCTGTTATGTTTGTGCTTTTGTTTGGCCTTGTTCTGGGCCTTAGACTCTTTCCTGTTAGCCTGGTGGCTTTTCTGTGATGTTGAATATTTTGTGGACAAACTTTGGGAATGGTTATTTCATATCCGTCTCATTTTATTATTATTATTATTATTGTTGTTTCTTTTGCGTTTACATGGACCTGCTTATACTAAATTGACGCTTATCAGGCGTGCAGCTTCACAGCTCCACGTTTGAGCGGACCTTCTCACGTCTCGCCTCCATTTTAGGGAAGCGGGGCGTGACAGGTTTTAGTGGTGGCCCATGCAGGTCCTCTCTGTAACTGCAATTATCAGGGATAACGATAATAATATAAGATTGTCCAACAAATAAATTCGATATCCAAGTCATAAGCTATGAGTCTAATCTGCTTCGTTTTCTGTGTCACTAGATGGCAGGAAGGCGATTCACCCGTGGTGTAGGTAGTGGTGCGCCCCCTCATGATGAGGAGCCTGAGCGGGAACCCACCAATGGAGAGATGATGCGGATGATGATACAGATGATGCAAGTGCAGCAGGGCGTGCTCCTGCAAATCCAGAATGCTCCGCTTGCTCGAGCTGCCCGGGCACTTCCGGATGCCCCTCGCTCCGAGCCTGGAGCGAAGCAATTTTGGGAACTGGTTCCGCATATTTTGATGGGTCTGAGGGTCCTCTGGCTGCCGATGAGTGGATTCGGAACATTGAGGATAACCTGGCGATGGCAAAGATTAACCCGGCTGGATGGGTTGATTTGGCTAAGAGGCAGCTGAAGGACAATGCCAGAAACTGGTGGGATGCTGAAGAGAAGATGCTGGTGGAGCCGATAGTTTGGGCTACCTTCAAGTCCAGATTTGATGGAGAGTTCTTTCCGAAGGCTGCTAGGCAGGTGATGCTGCAGCGCTTCATAGATCTGAAGCAGAGGAGTTTGTCGGTTGATCAGTACCACCAAGAGTTCACGAGGCTCAGTCGGTTTGCTCCAAAGATGGTGCAGGATGCCGATGAGAAAGCTCAGAGATTCCTTCAGGGACTTGCCTTGGAGCTTCAGAGCTTTGTGACCTCTTCTGACCTGGAGACATATCAGAAGGTTCTGATTGCTGCGAGGCGGCAAGAGTTGAATTTGAACCAGAGGAAGGGACATGTTTCCGGAGCTGGGAAGAGGCCTATAGAGCAGGCCAGGGCGGTGGTTAGGCCTGGTTTCAAGCCTAATCATCCGGTGCAGTTCAAGAGGCCAGGAGGGCCTATTCTGAAGACTTGCCATTTCTGTGGCAAGACTGGACACCTCAGGGATCAGTGTAGGAGGTTCCTGGGACAGTGTATTGTCTGCGGAGATCCTGCCCATTCCATCAGAGAGTGCCCGCGGTCGAAGCAGCCTTGGCGGGCTCCTATTGCAGTACAGCCGTTGCAGCAGCAAGCTCCTGTGCCCGTTGGACGTGGAGCGCCTCTTGTTCCACAGAGACAGGCTTTTCGGCAGGCTGTTCCACCGAGAGGGCAGGCCTTTCTGACGACTGAGGAGGAGAGCATGGCCGTGGATGAGGTTATTTCAGGTAACGCTCGTTTTAGCTATTTTCTTCCTTAGTTTGATTGTTGTTTATGTTGGTTGCTTGCTCATGCTTGTTGCTAGAATAGGATTTGATTGTTAGATTGTTTGCTAGGTGTGGTTTTGGTTTGCACATTTTCTGCACGAGTCCTCTTTGACTCAGGTGCGTCGATGTGCATTTTGGCCCGGAGCTTCGTGGAGAAGCATTCCTTGTCGATGTCCTCTCTTCCTAAGAGTTGGAATATCGTCACAGGGAATAGTGTGGTCTCGGTGCATCGTGGATGCAATTCTTGTCCGTTGGTGGTTTGTGGACGTGAGCTTTGTGCTGATTTCATTGTCCACGACATCATCAACTATGATGCGGTCCTTAGGATGGATTGGCTTGCGAGCTTCTATGCTACGATTGACTGTCGGAGGAAGAAGGTGGTGTTCGAGATTCCCGGACATCCAGTATTTGAGTTCAGCCGTGGTAGCAGTTCGCTGGGTCCGGTCAGATTCCGGGCCAGACCGGTGGATGTTGTGGCTATGCAGATGGAGTTGGAGTGGCCAGCTGTGGTGCGAGATTTTGGTGACGTCTTCCCCGAGGAGATGTCTGGATTGCCGCCTGATCGAGCTTCGGAGTTTTCTATTGATCTTATTCTAGGTGCACAGCCCATTTCAAAGGCACCATATCGTATGGCGCCAGCAGAGTTGGAGGAATTGCGTAGGCAGTTGGATGAGCTTATGCGGAAGGGTTACATCAACCCTAGTGTGTCTCCGTGGGGAGCACCGGTGTTGTTGGTAAAGAAGAAGGATGGTTCGCGTCGCATGTGCGTGGACTATCGGGAGCTGAATGCGGTGAATATTAAGAATAAATACCCGTTGCCTCGCATCGATGATATTTTTGACCAGCTTGTAGGTTCGAGGGTGTTTTCTAAATTGGATTTGAGGAGTGGTTACCATCAGTTGAAGGTGAAGAAGGATGATGTTCCGAAGACAGCTTTCAGGACGAAGTATGGACACTATGAGTTTGTGGTTATGCCTTTCGGCGTAACTAACGCACCCGCAGTTTTCATGAATCTGATGAACCTGATTTTCTACGACTTCTTGGATAAGTTTGTCGTTATTTATTATTGACGACATTCTGATATATTCGAAGTCGGAGGAAGAGCATGCCTCGCACTTGAGGACGGTGTTAGAGATTCTGAGGAAGCATCGGTTGTATGCTAAGTTTTCAAAGTGCGAGTTTTGGCTGGATAGAGTTGCTTTTCTAGGGCATGTGGTGACTGGTGATGGGATTTCTGTGGATCCCGAGAAGATTAGGGCCATCAGAGAGTGGCCTGTTCCGTCGTCAGCATCTGAGATCCGGAGTTTCCTTGGGCTTGCTGGTTACTATCGGCGATTCATTAAGGACTTTTCCCGTATTGCCGAGCCGATGACCAGGTTGACGCGGAAGGATGTTTCTTTTGTTTGGTCGGGTGATTGTGAGGATGCCTTTGGTGTTCTGCGAGAGCGTTTGACGTCTGCCCATGTTCTTGCTGTGCCTGATCGCAGTGGAGGATTCGAGATCTTTTGCGATGCTTCTGGCAAGGGTCTCGGTTGTGTGTTGCATCAGCACGGTCATGTTGTGGCTTATGCTTCTCGTCAGCTCAAGGTTCATGAGAAGAATTACCCGACGCATGATTTGGAGTTGGCTACTGTTGTATTTGCTCTTAAGATTTGGAGGCACTTCCTGCTGAGTGAGAAAGTGAAGATCTTCACCGATCACAAAAGCTTGAAGTATATTTTCACTCAGAAGGAGCTCAACATGCAACAACGTCGATGGTTGGAGCTCATGGCGGATTATGAGATTGATTTGCAGTTTCACCCTGGCAAGGTGAATGTGGTTCCTGATGCGCTGAGTAGGCTTCCAGTGATGATGATTCTGACCTCGCAGTGGAGATTGCAGCAGGATTTTTACGAGTCTGGTGTGGAGATTGTTCTTCCCGGGGAGGCTTCATCGTTGATGTACATGCAGGTACAGTCAACGATCGTGGACCGGATTAAGGCGAGTCAGGCCGGAGATCCGAAATTGGTAAGGGTTCGAGGGCAGGTTGAAGCCGGTCTGCGGACTGACTTTTTAATTCATGAGGATGGCTCGCTGAGGTTTGGAGCCAGGTTGTGTGTGCCAGCTGGGGATATCAGAGAGGAGTTGATGGTGGAGGCGCATAGTTCGCCGTATTGTGTGCATCCTGGTGGGACCAAGATGTACAAGGATCTTCGTCTGAACTTTTGGTGGCATGGCATGAAGAGGAGTATGGCTCGGAGTGTAGCCAAGTGTTTGGTTTGCCAACAAGTGAAGGCGGAGCATCAGCGTGCAGCCGGGTTGCTGCAACCACTTTCGATTCCGGAGTGGAAGTGGCAACACATCACTATGGATTTCGTGACTGGACTACCTCGGAGTCCGAAGCAGAATGACGCGATTTGGGTGATCGTAGATCGATTGACCAAATCCGCGCACTTTATTCCATTCCGAGTGGGACAGTCCACTGAGGCGCTAGCAAGTAGATATATGGAGGTAAATTCTTTTACTCTCCGTTTTTATTTCCTTTTCCTAGTTTGGATAGTGATGTAACGTGAATCGTGCAGGAGGTCGTGCGACTTCACGGAGTCCACGTGAGCATCGTGTCGGACATGGACACGAGATTCACATCTTAGTTCTGGCAGAGTTTGCAGAAGAGCTTGGGTACGCGTATGAGTTTCAGCACGGCGTACCATCCGCAGACGGATGGCCAGTCCGAGAGGACAATTCAGATTTTGGAAGACATGCTGAGGGCGTGCATGTTGGATTTCAAGGGTTCGTGGGAGGACCATCTACACTTGGTGGAGTTCTCTTACAACAACAGCTACCAGGCGTCTATTGGCATGGCGCCTTTCGCGGCATTGTATGTGAGGAAATGTCGATCGCCATTGAGTTGGGATGACGTTGGTGATAGGGAGCTGTTGGGACCTGAGATGATTGTGGAGGCTGTGGAGGTTGTCAGGAATATTCGGGAGAGGTTGAGGATTGCTCAGGACCGTTTTAAGCATTGGGCGGATGCTAGACGTCGTCCTTTGGAGTTTCAGCCGGGCGATCATGTGTTTCTGAGGATTTCCCCGAATCGTGGAGTGATTCGTTTTGGGAAGCGAGGGAAGTTGAGCCCGCGATACATTGGACCGTTTGATATTCTGGAGAGAGTTGGCGAGGTAGCTTATCGCTTAGCCTTGCCACCATCGTTGGAAGGAGTTCACGATGTTTTCCATGTGTCGCAGCTTCGTCGATACATTAGCGATCCATCTCATGCTGTGGATTTCTCGGAGATTACCGTTCGCCCAGACTTGACGTATGACCAGCATCCAGTGCAGATTCTGGACAGGCGTCAGAAGTCACTTCGGAACAAGGTTGTCAATCTGGTGAGGGTGATGTGGCGACACGGCTCGCCTGGAGAGTCTACTTGGGAGAATGAGGATGAGATGCGAGAGCGTTTCCCACTTTTGTTCCCGGACACGTAAGTGTTGGGAAATTTCGAGGACGGAATTTTTCTTAAGTTGGGGAGGATGTAACGACTGGTTTTTCATGTATGGATTTTATTATATATATATATATATATTTGGTTGCTTCCTCTTGATTGTGATTTCCATTTCCGCCTCCGTAGTTTCCATTTTCGCTCATTTCATTGTGATTCTCTAGGTTCTTCCGTCGGTCGGCGTGTTTGAAGTAAGTCATTCGTGACGGGCTTCATAACGTCGATATCTTAGAGTTAAAACGAGCCTAGGAGACTTAGGAAACCATTCCGGAGCTCCGCGCTCCATTTCGGAACTTTTGGTGCACGTTAGCCGGTATAAGAAGGGGCACCGACCGACTAGATGACGATCCAGTCGGTCGGAAAACCTTCTTGAACCGACTAGTGAGCTTTGTTAAATGTTCAGGAGTTACTGTTTGTCGTTAGTCGGTCTAAGAACGTTGGTCGACCGACTAGGTTGCAAACTAGTCGGTCAGCAATGCTTCTTTAACCGACTAACTCTTTAAATCATTTTGACACTAGTTACTGTTCCTTCTTAGTCGGTCTAAGTTCATCTTTCGACCGACTAGTTATCAAACTAGTCAGTTAAGTTTTGTACTTTGACCGACTAACTCTTAGTTCAGATTTTCGTCTGGAGCTACTGTTTACACTTAGTCGGTCTGCGTTGTGCAACCGACCGACTAGTTCTCAAACTAGTCGGTCAACTGATCACTCCTTATTTTACACCTTTTTCCCGCATGTTTGCATGTCATTTAGATCGCTCAAACCATGTTTTTCACGATATATCGACGATATTGCGATGCTTTTCACGATTTGTTGTTTTTGTCGCATTTCAGGTGATTTGGAGCGATTTGGAGTGATCTCGAGATACGCCTACTCCAGAGTGTCACCGACGACCTCCCCGAGGGGTATTTTGCTGTTGGAGAGGAGCGGAAGAAGAAAGGACGTCGCAGGAGCGACGAGGAGGCCAAAACAAGCTGTTTGGGCATTTTTGGTGTCCCACTCGGCCGAGTGAAGGTCTCACTCGGCCGACCAGCGAGACACTGCTCGGCCGACCAGATCGGATACGTTTCATACGTGTACTCAGCCGAGCATCGGAAGCCACATCGGCCGAGTGACGAGATCCCATCCGCCCGAGTGGCACCCAGACGACGCATTCAAAAATCGCCAACTTACTGTCTTTTCGTCTGCCTGAGCTTCAGAAGACCCACTCGGCTGAGTGAATAATGCCGACCGCCCGAGTACCTTGAAGCCATCGGCCGAGTGACGACAACTCACTCGGCCGAGCCGCCCCCGAAGTGAAGACCCCTGAAGATCGAGACTTACTGGAAATTTACAGGGTTTCTCACTCAGCCGAGCGACTTTTGTCACCCAGCCGAGTGCGACGCGCTGCCTGTAGCGAAAATTGCGGATTTCAGGCTGCGCAGGGGCATTTTGGTCACAGTTTTTTGGACGATTTTGAGGGGTATTTAACCCCTGTTTTTACCCTAGTTTAGAGAGCTTTTCTCTTAGATTTTTGCAGCTTTTTAGATTAACTTTTTAGCTTTATTCTTGCGATTAGAGAGGAGACAAAAGTTGATTTTTGTTGAATTATTTGAAGAACTCCATTGGTTTGTGTCTCTCTTCTCAAAAAATACAATTTTTATTGCTTATCTCAACATTGTGATGAATTCTCTTGTTAATTTCATTGATTATTTTTTTGTTTGTGCTATGAATTGTGAGTAGTCTCCACGTCTTGGGGCGTGGGGATGAACCCTATGAGCCCAATTTCTTATATGTGATGAATTGGTAGAAATTTTGCTAGAATTGCTATTAGAGATTAGATTGGGATCGATTTACTACGGATAGCTAGGTATTCATACAGATTGGGATTTGCAAGAGATTGGATCCCAATTCGATAGGAAACCCTAGAAATCCGAATTGGGTTGGAATCGAATTTCCGTAGTATCGGTTTGCAAGAGATTGGGCCGATACTAGGGTTTTCGGTTGCAATTCCATGCCGATACCCGTTTGCAAGAGATTGGACGGGTAGGAACTATCCCAACCTAGGTCGTGGCCCGAGTTTGCACGAGAGTGGGCTCGGGGCGCGATTGAACGATGATGTTGATCCTAATGCTAGCTTGCCTAGGCTAGGGTTTGCAAGAGATTGGACCCAAAACCTAGGATAGCTATAGACCGGCAACAGCGCGAGAGCGTGAGCTAGGTTCTACATTCAGTTGCAACTAGTTCATCCAAAATTTTATTCTAGCAATTTTGATACTAATGAACCACATTGACGAGATACGGTGAGTAGCGGGGATTCCCCATTCCCTAGGCGTCTTTTATTTGATTTGATATCTTCGTACTTTGTCTGACGATTGTGACAGGATCGCCAAAGGCAAATTCTATCTTTTCTATTCTTAAATAGCCAGGTTGATTGGAGCAAGCACGGTCATTTGTCCTCCCTGTGTTCGATAACCCGCTCGCCGCTATACCGTGCGCTTGTGGTAAAACTACAACCGTTCTTTGGGTTACATTCCGGAGCGATCAAGTTTTTGGCGCCGTTGCTGGGGAGGCGATTGCGTTTGATCTTACCACCCTAGCTATTTCTTTCTTTTATTTTATTTCTTTATTTTTACATAACCCTTCCATTGTGCTAATCACTTCTTTGAAACTTTGTTCTCCTGTGCATGTACACGAGATCCACTGCGGACCCTGAAGGTATATTATTTGATCCCGAGATTGAACGTACTGTGCGGAGAATCAGAGCAGAGAGGAGACAAGATCCGGAAGGGAGGTTTATGACCAACCCGAAAACTGCGGACCAATTAGCGGCAAGAATGGCGTGGATAATTTCTATTCGAGATAGGCTTCGGCCTAAGACCTCTTCTACGACCTCATCCATTGCCATGCCGGAGTTGGCGGCTGACAAGAACTTTGAGCTGAAGACTGGACTAGTGGTTCTGATGCAGCAGGATACATTTCATGGGAATGCCCATGAAAATCCCCACTACCACATCTAGTTATTCTTGTCGAAGTGCGCCACATTTCAGATGACGGGGGTCTCCATCGATGCCATTAGACTGCGTCTCTTCCCCTTCACGCTAAAAGACAAGGCACTCTATTGGTTGAGGACGCAAGCTGAGGGAGTCTTTACCACTTGGGACGAGTTGGCGAGTGCATTCATTGATAAGTTCTATCCGCCCTCCAAGACGGTGAAGATTCAGAGCGCTCTTATGTCCTTCAAGCAAGGACCCCAGGAGACGCTCTATGAGGCTTGGGAGCGTTTTAAAGATCTGCAGCATCAATGCCTGCACCATAGCATTGAAGACTGGGAGCTAGTGCATAGCTTCTACAATGGTCTCCAACCGGGGACCAAACAAATTATTGATGCCGCGGCGAATGGTGCTATCTTATCAAAGACTCCCGAAGAAGCTACGGCCCTAATTGAGGAGATGGCCTCAAACAATCAACAATGGGGCGATGAGCGAGGACACTCTACGTCCTCCTTGAAGCCAACTAGCATCTATGAAGCGAAGGCCGTAGCGGAGCTTACAAGCAAGTTTGATTCTCTCCACAAGGTAGTGGAGAGATTGGAGAAGTTTATCACGGATCCCCAAGGAACCCCTTCCACATCCGCACCAACGAACCAAATGAGTTATTGGCAAGACCAATCTCAAGCCATGTATTTGGGAGGAGAGCAAGGAGAGGGATCCTTGGAGCAAGTACAATATGTCGCGGGGAACCAAGGGTATTGGGCCAATCCGGCCACAAGAAATCATCCCGGTTTCTCTTATGCCAACAATGAAGGAGCTTTGAACCCGCCACAACAACCACCTCAACAAGCTCGACCACCACCCCAACAACAACACTATCAACTGAGGGGGCCTCCACAACAAAACTTCCAACCAAAGCAACAAGTTCCACCATATAGGCCGCCCGGATACAATCAAGGGTGGAGAAATCAAAATCAAAACCCTCCACAAGCTCAACAACGTTTCGACTTCGAAGCTAGAGTGGAGGAGTTTATGGTCGAGCAAAAGAAGGTCAATGCGTCTTTGAAGGCGGGGCAAGACTCCCTTACAACCGTTGTAGCTCAAATCTCGGAGCAATTGGCGTTGCTCAATCGGAATACTCAACAATTGCCGGCGCAACCCGAGCAAAACCCACGTGGCAACACCGGCCACATCAATGTCGTGGTTGCCGTTACTACTAGAGGCGGGAAGGATACCACCCCCGCCATGATTCCTACCGAGGAGCCCGTGGAGGAGAGTTTAGAGCCAATTGAGCCGGTAGTTGAAGTTGAGAAGGAGAAAGAGCCGCAAGAGAAGGAGAAATCTAGAGCGGAGCAATTGATTGAGGAGAGGCGCTTCATGCCACCGGTCCCATTCCCCCAAAGGCTTGCTAGAGCGAAAATGGAGAAAAGGCTAGCAAAGTTTCTCGAGTATCTGAGAGGGGTTAGCCTCAACATTCCCTTCCTAGACGCCATCGTGGAAATCCCCACATATGCTAAATTTTTAAAAGATTTGATTTCGGGGAGAGGAAGGAGAAGATTATGCTCGCCGAGGAGGGCTCTTGGTTCACCAAGAGAGAGAAGGAGCCGGCCAAATTCAAAGATCCGGGGAGTTTTCGAATTCCTTGCACCTTGGGCGGCGTCCCTCTACAAAAGGCGTTGGTGGATTTAGGGGCTAGTGTTAGCCTCATGCCCCTCTCTATGTTTCTACGGCTAAACACCGGGACGAAATTGAAGCCCACCGACATGCGGATACAATTAGCCGATGGACGGATAACAAGGCCAGTAGGGATCGCCGAGGACATCCCGCTACAAGTCCCGGGGGGCATATGTTTGCCATGTGACTTCGTGATTATGGACGTTAAGGAGGAGGGAGATACGTCATTGATACTTGGACCCCCGTTCCTCGCCACCACCGGTGTCATTGTCGACGTGCGAGAAGGTACCCTAACGTTGAATGTCGGAAACATCGAGGTGGAGCTTCACATTCCTAAGGCAATGAAACACATGCCTTACCATGAGGAGCTGGACTACATGGACCTCCTTGACGAGGTTATCGAAGAAGCTATCCCCCATTCAATTGGCGCCCTATTCTAGGAGGATTTCGAAGAAGGCCCGGATTTAGGCCAAGATGAGAAGATGAATGATTCCCCCGACTTCTCCGCTGAAATTGACGAAGGCGACGTTGATGTCGCAAGGATTCGAGAGCTCTGCAAGCTCTCGAAAAAGAAGTCCTCGAAGAAAGCTCCGCCGATACAGAAATCGGCGTCACCGGTGAAGCGGATGACCGGAGCAAATGCTAGCTTGGGGGAGCCTCCCCCCAACACTATTCGAGACAAGAGACCACTGAGGGAGAACACGCCGCCGCAACTTCCGAATCAAGCGTTCTCCCCGGAAAGTTTGATGGGTGCATCTCATATGCACCAAACATCCCGCATAAAAAAAATCATAGGGGGTCGAGCTCACGACCTTAAACGAGCGCTTGTCGGGAGGCAACCCGATGGTTATTGCTTTATTTTCATTTTTCTTTTATTTTTGTTTTAGAAATTTTTAGTGTTTTGAGTCGTTCGCCCAAAAATTTTGTGGTAACGTGTCCTAATTTTTCCTGACAGGAGAGGAGAACGAGGTACCCATCATTAGGAGGATGAACGAGACGACGAGGAGCGCCCCATGAAGGCGCTCGATACTTAGGAGGAAGATGAAATCGACTGGAGGAAGAAAGACGGAGTTTAGAGCCCAAACGAAGACAAACAGCAGAAAACAAGGCTCACTCGGCCGAGCATACTAGTCACTCGGCCGAGTACACAAGTTCGTCCGGCCGAGCCGCCCACGAACGAGGGAAGTCTGCTGTACCCAACTCTCTGTTTATTTTCCTGATTTCAGTATAACTGCTACTCGGCCGAGTTTATAATTTCACTCGGCCGAGTAAAACGGATACGCTCCTAGGGCGAGTCTTGCCGAGTAGCTTGAGCCACTCGGCCGAATGGACTTACTCCACTCGGCCGAGGGTGGCAAGGCCACTCGGCCGAAGAATAAGCGGGGATGAATTTTTCCATTGAGCTACTCGGCCGAGCGACCTAGTCACTCGGCCGAGTCGTAACTTTTGCTATAAAAGAGGTCGCTGGGGGCTCGTTTTTCGAAACGAGTAAAATCGATCGCCCCCGACTTTTTGCATCCCCCAGCGCCCGAGCCCTCCCCCACTCGCCCGATCACGCATCCGACGCCGTCGCTCGGCCACCCACTGCCGGCCGAGCCGCCGCCGCTCCTCGCCCGAGTCGCCGGTGGCGGCCACGCTTCCGGTCACCTCCGGTATCGCCGATTTTAGCCTATTTCTCCTCTTTTGTGTGTTTTTCGAGGATCCATGTGCTTAATGAACCCCAAACCCAAATTAATTCCTATTTCTATCTATTATACCCCTAATGCCCCATACGTTTTGAATATTACTCGCTGATATCTCCGTTTCATGCGCAGGTTATTTCTGGGAGCTTAGGGGAGCCCAGGGGAGCTTCCAGGGACTGTTTTGGGCTTCGTGGAGGCGTCGTCTTCGCACGCTTCCATAGCTTTGCACTCGCGGCGCGTCGTGGTATATTCTTTCTTTTATTTTATGCACGCCGCATTTTTTGTTGGTTTTGGTGAGCGCTCGGGGCCCATATGCCGCCCCAGACACGGCCGAGGTCGAGGAGAGCTTCCGCCAAGCGGAAGCGGTCGGATGATTCCGGCCCCTCCCACGAGGTGGAGGACTCTCCTCCTCCTTCCCTCACACACCCCGTCCATCCAGCACAGCCTGCAGGCCCCGCACACCCCGCACAGCCTGCAGAGCCCGCACAGCCACTCCCTGCCGCTCCACAGCCACCACCGCCGGCTCCACTTATCGGGCCGCTGGGGATCACGTTTCGGAACGACGCACACCGCGTCGCTTTCGAGCGTATCTCCCAGCGCTCGATCGTACCCTCCAGGTTCGCACACCTTGCAGACCTAGGACGCCTGGGGGTACTAGAGGGGATGCTCACGTTGTACGACAACATGGGCTGGCGAGATTTCTTTCAGGTGTCGGCGGACACGTTTATCCGCCCGACACTTGAGGTTCTTAGTTCGATCGCCCGGACCGACGAGGGATGCTCGTTTCGGTTCATGGATCGAGAGTGCCAGGTCACTCTCGGTAAGATGAGAGCCTTCTTCTCGTGGCCCGACGTCCCCGGGGCCGACCAAGGTTACGCCCCCACCCATATCCCCCCACCTTCCTTCGACGCCGGCGCCTTCTGGGCCCGGATTATGGGTCTTCACGCTGCCTTTGACCCTAGTAGGGCCAAGGCCTCGGCCATTGTCCATCCCTGCCTCCGTATTGCTCAGCGCCTTATGGCGACGACCTTTTTGGCCAGATATGAGCCGGGTACGATGTCCACGCCGGAGCTCTATATGCTCTACGCGATGACACGGCCCAGAGCTCTATCTAGGGAGGGCGATGAGTTGGTCCCCGCCGTCGTGATTGATGTCGCGGCTTGGTTTTTGGACCACATCATTGTATCGGTGGGCGCTCGCTCACCGATATGCTGCGGCGGCCTGATCACCTTGCTTGCCCTTATGACCGGCGAGGACTTCCCTGACGACCTGCGACGAGCACCGGGCCCCACTTCTCTGTCGATTGATGTTATGGCCCGGATGAAGATGCTTCGTCCGCACGGTGAGCGACACTGGGTCTGGTTGCACGGCCCCTTCGGTGCCGATTACATGATTCTTCCGAGCCCAGCTTGGACTCAGATTGCACCGACCCATGTGGACTGGCTCCCTGCGATGGATGTTCTTATCCCTGCCGCATACGTGCTCGAGGCCGAGGAGGCCGAGCAGGCCCACGCTGCCCCCGCAGACCCTGTTGCACCTGCCGAGCCTGCTGCCCCTGTTGACCCCGTGGCCCCTCAGCCTACCCCTGATGTTTCTGCTGCTCCCGACACCTCTGTCCACACCTCTGTCGGTGTCGGGAGTACCCTTGCTGAGCCCACTTCCACTGCTTCCACGCCTGCCACCACCACCACTGGCCATCTGTCTGCCGAGCC
Organism: Scilla litardierei; assembly: GCA_030789695.1. Taxonomy (NCBI): domain Eukaryota; kingdom Viridiplantae; phylum Streptophyta; class Magnoliopsida; order Asparagales; family Asparagaceae; genus Scilla; species Scilla litardierei. Next base: position 805,813,616 of record CM061142.1, on the reverse strand, counting down.
CGTTTCCTATGCCCCACCTGAGCGCCCGCCGACTATAGTTGAGTGCAGAGAGCCCTCTTTTGCCGCTGCCGTAGAGACCTCTGTCCACACCTCTGTCTCCACCGCTGTTGTATTTTCCGAGAGTGTTGTGGCGTCTGTCCACACTTCTGTGCCACCGACCTCTCTGGCCGCCTCGTTGCCACTTTTGTATTCTTCTTTTGTTGCTGCTACCTCCACTTCTCACCGCCCTGCCCAGCCTCGCACTGAGGCTAGGCCCCCACTTGCGAGCGCATCCCCTTTCGTTCCCTTGCCTGCTGAGCCCATCACCTACGCCACCAGAGTACGCCAGCCCCGACCTGCACAGCCCCGACCTGTGCGTCCCTCTGTACCGCCTCCCCCGACACTGTACTTCAGAGCATTCGTGCTCTCGAGGGGGCGGTGAGTGGCCTCAGAAGCGACCTTAGGACCCTGTCCGCCACCGTCACCGATATGGCTCACCGCTTCGACCTGCTCCCGCATATTCACTACTGTCTTACCCAGGTCCTGGAGCGTCTCCCCCGCGTACCCCCACCCACCCAGGAGGTTCCCACCCCCACTACCACACACACTCAGCCTGCTTCCACTTCCACACCCACACCCGCTCAGCAGCCTGCCCAGCCACCACCACCACCTCCGCCTCAGGACGGAGACGGCGCAGCACCACCTTCTTAGGCACCCTGGATGCCATCGATCCTTTTTGCCGTTGTGCTGCCCGTTTCTGCTGGGTCCTGATGCATTTTTCCCACCACCCCCCTCCCCTCACTATTTTGGGTTCACATTTCCTTTATATATCTTTATATATCTTTTTTGGGAGAGATGGAGAGTTTTTGGTGTCACACCTATATATCTGTATCACTCCTTTATTCGCATGCATCATGTCCGCATCACATTTTCCATTTCATTATTTTTATTTTCTTTTTTCCATCATGCATGCATCCTCACCTACCCCTCTCATTACTTGTCTCTCGGTGTGCCACACTTTGCACATTGAGGACACTGTGCCATTTAGCTTGGGGGAGTGAGTTCTCACGTTCTTTTTCGATTTACCACCTTTATTTTTAGTTTTTACGCCATTTTTCGCTTTTGCACTTATTTTCATCATTTTTTCTTTTATTTTACCATGCATCACGTTTTTCTTATTTTTCTGTGTGCTGCATTGTAAATAGTTTTGTTTTCCCCTTTATCTTTATTTCTTTTTCATCTCATACTAGAGATGACTTTTCTGTGATGATGACTACGTGGAGTTAGCTTCCTTTATATGCATGCTATATTTGTCATGTCTTAGATTCTATTTCTGATATCATATGCTATGACTTGCCTTGCATTTAGAGATAGTAACCCACACTTTTTCACATGAAAATGGATGAAATTTTATTATTAGCTGAGTCTGAATATTCATATGTATGCTATCGCAGAAAACAGACCAAGATTCACACATTGAATGCTTATATCTGGAGTATCGTTTTCTTTTCCTATATCACTTCTATATGCATGATTTGTACATTTCACTTCAGGATGATTGAATGATGTTAGCTATGATATATCTGGATTAGTTAGCTTTTTTGTGATCGAAACTGAGTAGATTAGATTACCCTGCTGAAGTTGTCGTGCATGTCTTATAGAGTGAACCGAGAGATATATTTATTTCCTTCTCCACATATCTTGAACATCATTTCTCTATTTTAAAAATCATTGGTGAATCTCCCCCTAGCGATTCTATTATATGGCATTTCCCCCGCTATTAATTCCTAGCTCCAAATTTCCCAAAATCAAAGAAAGAAAAAGAAAAAAATTCTTGTATATCATTATTTCTCTTTGAGTTGGGATCATTGTGTATATATGCTATGAAAAAAAAGAAAGAAAAAAGAGAAAAAGAAAAAGAAAAGAGGAAAGAACCTCAATAAAAGATCTCATCTCATGTTCTCTCTTTCTTCTCTCTTTTTGTATTTATTTTCATTGCCCTTGGAGCTTTATAAAAATGGGGATGTAAATATTTTTTATGCCAACATGCTTATAGATAAGCTTGGGGGAGGGGATCCAATGATGTGTGAGAGAGTGACTACTTGACGTTGCACGACAACCTAGGCTAAGTAATATTCTATACTCGGTGAGATTATTTTCAGCTTTACGAAGTTCAGAAATCTAAGCCTAGCACTCATTTCATGAAATCCATGCTTATCTATTCTTTCTATTCTATTGCGTGATACTCTTATACTCCTCATAGAAGGCATTCAATTGAAAAGTGTGTGATCTGCGATTTGTATACCGCTTTAAATGATTCAGACAATGTTAATTCTAAAATTATTCCGTTTTTCATGATTATATCGTTGTTCGTGGGTTTTCTATTTCTATTGCACCATTATACTATGATATCGAAATAAAATTCTTTGACATGTGTTTTTTATTCGGTGCATGCTATATGAGAAAGCGAAGCCCACGTCCTGAGAAAAAGATCTAGCAGCTTCCCTCTTCGTTTCTTTCTTTCTTCTTTGTTTTTATTTTCGCTTCTCGTTCTTCTTCGTTTTTCTTTTTTCCGTTTTTCGCCGTTTTCGTTTTCCGAATCCACCGGGTTCGCCTTTTACTTATCTTCCTCGAGGACGAGTAAGAGGTAAGCTTGGGGGATTTTGATCACTCCTTATTTTACGCCTTTTTCCCGCATGTTTGCATGTCATTTAGATCGCTCAAACCATGTTTTTCACGATATATCGATGATATTGCGATGCTTTTCACGATTTGTTGTTTTTGTCGCATTTCAGGTGATTTGGAGCGATTTGGAGTGATCTCAAGATACGCCTACTCCAGAGTGTCACCGACGACCTCCCCGAGGGGTATTTTGCTGTTGGAGAGGAGCGGAAGAAGAAAGGACGTCGCAGGAGCGACGAGGAGGCCAAAACAAGCTGTTTGGGCATTTTTGGTGTCCCACTCGGCCGAGTGAAGGTCTCACTCGGCCGACCAGCGAGACACTGCTCGGCCGACCAGATCGGATACGTTTCATACGTGTACTCGGCCGAGCATCGGAAGCCACATCGGCCGAGTGACGAGATCCCGTCCGCCCGAGTGGCACCCAGACGACGCATTCAAAAATCGCCAACTTACTGTCTTTTCGTCTGCCTGAGCTTCAGAAGACCCACTCGGCCGAGTGAATAATTCCGACCGCCCGAGTACCTTGAAGCCATCGGCCGAGTGACGACAACTCACTCGGCCGAGCCGCCCCCGAAGTGAAGACCCCTGAAGATCGAGACTTACTGGAAATTTACAGGGTTTCTCACTCGGCCGAGCGACTTTTGTCACCCAGCCGAGTGCGACGCGCTGCCTGTAGCGAAAATTGCGGATTTCAGGCTGTGCAGGGGCATTTTGGTCACAGTTTTTTGGACGATTTTGAGGGGTATTTAACCCCTGTTTTTACCCTAGTTTAGAGAGCTTTTCTCTTAGATTTTCGCAGCTTTTTAGATTAACTTTTTAGCTTTATTCTTGTGATTAGAGAGGAGACAAAAGTTGATTTTTGTTGAATTATTTGAAGAACTCCATTGGTTTGTGTCTCTCTTCTCTAAAAATACAATTTTTATTGCTTATCTCAACATTGTGATGAATTCTCTTGTTAATTTCATTGATTATTTTTGTGTTTGTGCTATGAATTGTGAGTAGTCTCCACGTCTTGGGGCGTGTGGATGAACCCTATGAGCCCAATTTCTTATATGTGATGAATTGGTAGAAATTTTGCTAGAATTGCTATTAGAGATTAGATTGGGATCGATTTACTACAGATAGCTAGGTATTCATACCGATTGGGATTTGCAAGAGATTGGATCCCAATTCGATAGGAAACCCTAGAAATCCGAATTGGGTTGGAATCGAATTTCCGTAGTATCGGTTTGCAAGAGATTGGACCGATACTAGGGTTTTCGGTTGCAATTCCATGCCGATACCCGTTTGCAAGAGATTGGACGGGTAGGAACTATCCCAACCTAGGTCGTGGCTCGAGTTTGCACGAGAGTGGGCTCGGGGCGCGATTGAACGATGATGTTGATCCTAATGCTAGCTTGCCTAGGCTAGGGTTTGCAAGAGATTGGACCCAAAACCTAGGATAGCTATAGACAGGCAACAGCGCGAGAGTGTGAGCTAGGTTCTACATTCAGTTGCAACTAGTTCATCCAAAATTTTATTCTAGCAATTTTGATACTAATGAACCACATTGACGAGATACAGTGAGTAGCGGGGATTCCCCATTCCCTAGGCGTCTTTTATTTGATTTGATATCTTCGTACTTTGTCTGACGATTGTGACAGGATCGCCAAAGGCAAATTCTATCTTTTCTATTCTTAAATAGCCAGGTTGATTGGAGCAAGCACGGTCATTCGTCCTCCCTGTGTTCGATAACCCGCTCGCCGCTATACCGTGCGCTTGCGGTAAAACTACAACCGTTCTTTGGGTTACATTCCGGAGCGATCATCAACAGTTGTTCTTTGACCGACTAAGCAGTGCAGGAAACCCTAATCTTGCCCTAGCCGCCACCAAACTCTATAAATACCCCTCCAAACGTTTTCTTCTCCCCCCCACACGATCTAAAACCCTAATTTCTCCCCCATTGAGCCCCCATCTCCCTCAAACCATTAATCCTTCATCCCAAGCTCATCCTTCATCATCCAAACCCTCCCTTGTCACAACCCACCTTCCATCTTCCCCAAACCTTCATCAAACCCCCAAAATCCACATCCAAACCCACTTCTCCAGATTTTTCCCTCATTTCCAGATCTGAGCCGGATCGTTCTTCCGTTGTCGTGGTTGCTCGGCATCGTTCCTTCGCTTCTTCACGGTAATACTCGATTCCTTTAGTTTTAGCATAACCCACATTGACATTGTGAAACCCTAATAAAATGGATTATTAGATGATTAGGGTTCTAATAAGAAACCGATTTAGAAACATTATGCTAATGATTGTTTTGCCATAACAGCGATCAATTCCGTAGTTTAGCTTGCGACGATCTTCGTTGCTCGTCAACCCCGGTATCAGGAAAGTGAAACTTGCATCTCTTGATTTGGGCCATGTCTTAGGCCATTTCCCTTGCTTTAGCGTAAAAGAGACTAGACGGTGAAAGGATAGCCGTCTAGACGTCTTTGACCTAGCTTGACAACAAAGCTTGGTCCGTCACCTTCATCATGCTTGTATGTCACGTTTACTTTCCATTAACGGTACGCGTATTAACTGTTCATGTCATCCATGCATCCTTAACTGTTGTTGCATTTTAACTGCCATGTTTAATTTGAATTAACGGTACGCGAATATGTTCATGTCATTGCATTTTGCCTGTCACGTTTAATTTGAATTAACGGTACGCGAATATATTCATGTCATTGCATTTTGCCTGTCACGTTTAATTTCAATTAACGGTACGCGAATATCTGCTCATGTCATTGCATGCTTGAACACTCATCGTGATTGCGTATCTTCGCTACATACTTGTACTATTTATACCGGCTAGGCACCCACCTTGCGTGGGCACAATCCTATGCCAAATACACTTTCTGGCTCGTGTTCCAGAAGACGAGCTCAACACAGCCTACGGGCAATAGGGCACTCGTTGAGTGATCCCTTGTACTTGATACTTGAACACAGCCTGCGGGAAATAGGGCACTCGTTGAGTGATCCCTTGTACTTTGCTTGTTACTTGACATTACATGTCACCCCTACCACTTGATACTTGCTACTCGTACTTTACTTAGTTTACTTTACTTGTTACCACCTTACTTTACTTGCCATGCACCATACTTTAACTGCTAGGTTGCTAGTTTACCTTACCTTCAGTTTCCTTGCCCAAGTCTTTCGACTTGCTGACATGTGCCCCTTTTCTCTTTTGGGTGACACATGATAGAGCCCGAGCCTGAGATACTTGCTGAGGACGTGGTGTTCGCTGACGCTGAGTCAGAACCCGCGTTGATCGAGGATTTCGTTGACACTGGGGACCTGTCTTAGTGTCTTCGTTTAGCTTCTTTTGTTAGACTGCTTAGTTGCCGGTGCGTGGCACCTAGTTTGATACTCTGTTATGTTTGTGCTTTTGTTTGGCCTTGTTCTGGGCCTTAGACTCTTTCCTGTTAGCCTGGTGGCTTTTCTGTGATGTTGAATATTTTGTGGACAAACTTTGGGAATGGTTATTTCATATCCGTCTCATTTTATTATTATAATTTTTGTTGTTCCTTTTGCGTTTACATGGACATGCTTATACTAAATTGACGCTTATCAGGCGTGCAGCTTCACAGCTCCACGTTTGAGCGGACCTTCTCACGTCTCGCCTCCATTTTAGGGAAGCAGGGCGTGACAGGAGAAAACATAAAATCCACTTGTTCAAAAATAATCGATCGCCGCTATAAAGAAGTCGATTGCTGCTTCATAAATAGTCGACAACTTTGTCTATGGGAGCCGACTACTTCTAGGTTTTACGTAGCTCCGAGTTTTGCTGAGATTTGTCGATTGTTACCGTTTGAGGACTATTTTGTCCTAATTTTACAATGGGGTTTTTTACCTCTTATTTAAAGAGCATTAACGAGAGATTTTTGGCACCAAGCATAAGATAATATTCAGATATTAAAAGGCAAAAAACTCTCAATCTTCAAAAGCTCTCGATTTCCTGCTCTAAAGTTCAGTTCGAAATTATAAAGCTTTTAAGCATTCTTGGGCTGTTTTGATTTTGATATCTCCAGAACTTCTCTTTTCCTTTTCTGAGATTCAAAACACATTCTTCTCTTGATATCTTCCTATTCTAAGTCCTAAATCTTTGAGGTCAAAAACTTCCTTTTATAGCCACTCAAGCACTCAAGGCTTCATCATTTGGCTATAGGTTTGTGTAAGAAGAAGTTTCACCTTCATAAAAATGTTCATATCACCACAAGTGTAAGTGATGGCTTGGTAAGCATTAATTTGTGCTTTGTTGTTTGGTTGTTGAACTCTCCTTGAGGGAGAAGTTGTATGTTGGAAAATTCCTAGCTAGAGGCTAGGTGTGTTGATTGTATTGGAAGACCTAGCAAGTGGAGATAGGCAAGTGTAAGCCATCTTTGTGAGGCATTGCTTTCTTGATTAAGAGAGTTGATTAGTAGAAAATCCCAATCGGAGATTGGGTGGACTAGCCCTAAGGAGAGGGTGAACCTGGATAAAATCTTTCGTGTTTACGTTGTGCTTGATTCTTACTCTTTGCTTGCATTGTGCTTCACTTTCCAGTGCATTTACTTTCCAGTGCATTTACTTTCATAGCAAGCATTTTGATTATGTTGATTAGGAACTTGTGTAGGTACCTCTAACAAGTTTCTTAGGCTAAACTTGAGGGGTATCTCTTCTACTGTAGAATTAGCTGACTGCTTCTTCATTTTAGCTGACTAATTCTGAGGATTTGAGAGATTCAATTTTATTTGTTTAAATTATTTTGAAACACAAATCACCCCCTAGTGTTTTGTTTTCTATTGACAGGATCCTAATAATGTCCTGTTTGAATAGGGAGCAAGAGCTGCAAAAAACCCTTTCACTACTTTCTGAAGAATTTGTGCTTACTCTCGTCCTTGCTTTCTCCTTCTTCGTTCGACTTCGCCGCCATCAGTGTAAGGTAGTCTCTGCTTCCATTCATGCTTCCTTCATCTTCTTTTTCTTCAGACTCCTAAGTAGCTAGACTGTGCGCTGAGTTAGAACGGGCTGAGATGCAAGAGCCCACCGCCACTAGTATGGACGAGCTTTCCTGACCAGAGGATCATCCACGTCCTATGATGTGCCTGAGGTCACCCAGCCCTCAGAGCCCAAGCGCACCCTTGATAAAGGGACAAGCTTGGCTATCAATGCCCCCAGCTCAAAAGCTCTGATCTTGCTAGCTGGGGAGAGTATTTCATAGTGTTGGGAGATGTGTATGCCCTGGAGGCAATTTATCTCTAATACAAACATCTTGTTCGAAATAACAGTAAGCTGTTTGGTAAAAGTTTGCCTAAGTAAATAATAATGTAGTCTTCAATAGAACTTAGATAAAGTCCTGAGACTTAATATGATGTCAAATATGTATCAAGATGGAGATCTTGGTCATGGATAAGTGCTTGACCGTTTGTAGCATAAGTCTAAAATCGTTCGTGGTCATAGATGTTTCGAGAAAAGGATATCGACACATCGGATAGACCATTGTGTAAGGCCGTCTACCTTGCAATACTAACAACAAACACTCTAGCGGTGAGGTGAATAGAGTAATGGCAATAATTGTGCAGTTAAAAATTAAACATGCAAATGTGGAATTATAAATCAAGAGTGTAATGCCCTGTTTTGAACTATACGTGTATTCTACTGAACACATGTGGTATTTCTACTTACGATACATGTGTAAGCATGAAATAAGCGTAGATATCGACGTACGTGATGTATTGCAAGGGGAATTAGGCCGTAATGCGTGGCTAAGAGACGAGAAAGCGAGATTGAGTGCGAGAGAAGTGTGAAAGACGTCGTGGGTGCAGAACAACAGGAATGTGTTAGACGTGTGTGTGTGATGCATGTATGCATGCATGGATGAGCATAGATGTGTGTGGGGAGAGCCATGCAAGTGTGAAAGGGGTTAGGGGTCAATGGCAACCCCCGTAAATTTTTAGAAAGTTCAGGGGCAAAACGGTCTTTTTGGCTAAAACTGCTGTGCGTACATACTAATGTTGTATGTGCATAAAGTAATGGCAAACTTGTAAATACTTGGAAGGTGGGAGGGTATTTTGGTCTTTTTCACAAGGGATATTCCCTTGGAATATTCCATTCTTGGAAGAGAAGAAAGGAATAAGAAGAGAATATTCCTTAGATTTTTCTCATTTCTTCTTAACTCTTCTTTCCCTTTCCCTTTCCAATTTTCATTCTCTTCCGTCTCCCCCTACCATGGCCGGCCACCTCCCCCATGCCATGGCCGGAATTCTTCACCCAAAAAAAGAGAAGAAGAAGGAGAAAGAAGATGGAATAAAGAGAAAGAGAAGGAGAAGGAGAAATCAAGTTTGAGGTAGGAATCCAACTTGGCTTTGGAAATTTATTTAGGGTTTCTTTCCATCATGTTTGTATATCATGTTTTACCAATATGAAGTAGTGGAAATGAAATTAGGATGCCACGTTTAAATTTTCATGCAAAAGCCCCTTGAAATTCCAAGCAAAACCATTCTTTTGAAATTCAGAAATACGGGTGTTTGTTGTTGCTGCAATTACAGTTACTGTAGCTCGAATTAGAGTTCGAAAAAAATATGAGCTTGTAGATCTTGAAGTTCTACCCCAAAATCATATAAATTTTGACATGGGTTTAATTCAGAAATTAGGAGAAATAAATCCATCTTTACACCATGTCTGTTTGATTTTCAGTGTTGACACAGTATAGCAAAATTGGCCTAGACACCTGCACACACAATGAAATTTTGTGTTCTTAGTCTTGTTGGAAAGTTAACAAGTTTTTCTCAAAATTCATCAGCGTGCTTATATGTCAAATATCTGGCTCCAACATGCCTAAAATTGGCTTCCAATACAGACCCTGAAATCTGTCTGAAAAACAGATTTGACACACTTTACTAAATAATTCACCATAAATTACACACTTAATATTTTTGCATGAAATTTTATATGTGAATCCAGGACTAGTATATATATAACTTTCATTTGGGTTAATTTGTCAAATTCTCAATGAAAACTGATGTTATATGGCCATGTATTGTCACTTCCTGCATTTTCAGCAAGCTGAATTAATTAAGCGATGTTCTTATTCATTAATTGTGGTTAATTTGCCATCATTATTCTTGCTTATTATGATTGCGTGGTGGAATGAATATTCATGTCCTTGGCACATGTAAATTATATTGTGTTTCCTTGATATGAATTACGCATGTCATGGGTTCGCTGAAATGCCTCAATGAACAAAAGTTGAGAAAAATGCGGAACAGGCATGTGTATATTTGTAATATGAGAAATGATGTGAATGGGCAATGTTTTAGGACACGGATGGCACTACATGGAGCGAGAGCCACAGTAGGAGGCGGGGGGATTCTGTAGGGAATTGGCGGTCCCTTAGGGCACAAAAACTCTAGTCCCGTCCTAAGTCGGACGGAACATAGACACAAAAATCATTTACAGCGGAAGGAAAAACTAGTTAATCTAAATTAACAAGCAGTTAAAACATTTTTAACTTAGCCCTAAGGTCCAAGACCCTATGCCAAGATCTATGCCGACTTGGGATGGATCTGACCATCCCAAGAAGGATCTAGCCTACTGCGATTAAACTAAACTAATGTTAATAAAATACTTTAACCACATACCCGGAATCTCAGCCCTGGGGCAGGCGAGATGTTCCGCGCCGTCTTCCGAGCTGCTCCCATCCCACGCCGAGCCGCTCCTTGAACCGCTCCCCGAACCGCTCCTCGATCCGCTCCGCATCCCGAGGCGATCAATCCCCGTGCCGCCGAGCCAACCACGCGCCGAAGAAAGTTTCACGCGAGTGAAACCTCCGCCTAGATTTCGGATCCAGAATCCGAACTCCTTCGTGGCTTTGCTAGAGCCCTCAGGAGTAAGGAAGAAATTTAGGGAGATGAGAAATATTAATTTAAGCCTAGATCCGAGAGTGCTCCAATATTTACGAGAGCCGCTCAGATCTAGAGCTTGGGACGAGTTTTGAGAAAGGGGGGAGACCCCTATTTATATAGGCGGCGGACTCTCCCCTTTTCTCAAAATCCGATGTGTGACTAAATAATGAGTTAATTAAAATCAAGTTAGTTTGCACTTCACAAAGTGCAAACTTCCGTGAATTTTAACTCACTCACCGTTGAGCTTCAAGATCGATACAACCTATCAATCCGAAGGGTGTTCAACGGTGAATGCATAGGAAAAAACCGTTCGTCAATCGGAGTTCGTTTGACCCTCCAATTGAGTGTCCAAAGATCAGCCCAAGGCTTGACTTTCGACTAAAATCAGCCGTCAAATCTGTTCTACCCTAGGTGCAGAAATTTAGCAATTGTGGGACCCACCAGGCAGACCTAGGCGCAGCCCAGACCTGGACCTGGGTGTAGCCCAGGCACCTGGCCTGGGCGCCCTGGGCACCTGGGCCAGCCGCCCAGGCGCCCAGGGCGCCTGGGCCGCCTGGGCCCAGGCCCAGGCGCCCAGCGCCTGGGCCTGCGCCCAGGCGCCCGGGCCTGTGCCTGGGCCGGGCGCCCAGGCCCAGGCGGGTCTGGGTGCCCAAGCCCAGGCCGGCCTAGGCCTTATTGGGTCTGGCCAGTAGGCCAGACCAGGTTCAGACTGGGCTAGTCTGCCTGGTCTGGCCTGATCTGACCCTTTGGGCTGTTTTGGCTCTAACTTGAGCATCCGGTGTCCGATTTGGACGCCGTTCGAACCTGGGCGTAGATCGGGACATTCCTGTCTTACCCGTGAACTTTTCCTTGCGTTTATTTTATTAAATTATTGTATTAAACAATTTAATACACATTTAATCGCTTTTGCATCAAATGCAAAATAGTCCCTATCTAAGCTTAAATTACCATATTGCATCAAATGCAATTATTTCATCCCTTGCATCAAAAATGCAAAATATTCTCCCTAACTAATTTCTACCTATTACTAGACGAAGAATCGCACTCTGTGTGAGACCCTACAGCCTGACCCTTACAACAGGTTGAGCTCGAAGCCCTATACGGCAGTGACCACGAGCAGTGGTTGCCGTCCCTGCTTCAGGAATCATCATTATGTGGTTAACTCATTGACATGAGTATTGTCGGGACCACACTGACTGTTTCCGTGATGATTTCTGCAGTTATAGTCTCTTCGTCTAAACTGTGTCGTGTAGATCAAGTCTGGGGTACGGTTAAACTGTCAACCCCAATAACTTGACTCCGGTTAGTTTCGATCAATCTTTAGTCAATAAATGTTGGACTTCTTCCAACATACTCTGCGCAGAGTTTTTACTAAAGACGGAACTAACTCTACGTCACTAACTCCCATTGACCGGGAGAGACGAATCCTCTCTTGGTCATTACTCGCCTCGTACGTTTCAAGTGACACCCAATCAAAAGACCTTTCGACAGGCCTAGCCTCGAAGTTAGGTCAGTTATCTAAGTGGCACCGTTCACGCACAGGTTCGTCAAAATGACCTCAAGTCAAAAGACCAACTAGCCTATCATCACTAAGAGTTATCATTGACAGATTGGTCAACGTAACCATATGATAACTCTTGTGGATCGTTCAGTGAACTCATTCTAATGAGCACCTGTGTCTCGTCTTCGACTTCGCCAAGTCAAGCGATCATGAGATCATCGCCACCGCTAAACGGTGAAGACTAATACACAATGGTCTATCCGATGTTTCGATATCCTTGTCTCGGAACATCTACGACCACGAACCATTTTAGACTTATGCTACAGACGGTCAAACGTTTCTCCATGATCGAGATACTCATCTCGATACCCGTTTGACCTTGCATAAAGTCTCAGGACTTTACCTAAGTTGATATCTAATGTTAACTACATGCAATATAACTTAGATAAATTATTACCAAACAGCTTACTGTTATTTCGAACAAGATGTTTGTGCTATTCACACAGGAATAAATGGCCTCGAGGGCATAATATTCCTACATCTCCCACTTGCACTCAGGCCCATTTATCTCGTTATCTTATACCGTTTTTACACATAAGTTTTCCCGACTTCATGTGATAGGGCCTTCGTGAGTGGATCTGCTAAAACCGTCTACTCTATAGACTTAATGGGTTTCTATGTTCATGTCAGACCAACCATTTGAATCTCATTCAAATAATTCATTTGGTCTGTCGGAATCCATAATATTTTATTACCCTGTATCTTATCCAGTTTATCGTACCTTACGATAATAATTTTAAATTAGTTACTGGTCATTTCAAATGGTTCATATCCATTTCTGATAAAGTATCAAACTCTTTGATTACTTAATCAAAATATATGTTCCATCCCTTTGATGCCTCGCATGTAATTTACACGCTCCCACTGACCTTGAAAACTCTCTGGTAATTCATATAAGTTGGTCAGTCTAAATCATATTTAGAAAAACAAACTTATAAGTGAATGCTCCAATTTTCATGGTCAAATTAAGCGTTTTACATCGGCTTTGGTCCGAGTAGATCTGTACACATCTGTTGGCGAAACCGGTTTCATCATAATCCGTTTTAAAGAAATTGGGATGAAAACCGTTCCCGTCCAACATGATTGTACTTCACTATTTTCTTTTCTGCATCAATCTTTTAAAGATTTACTTGCAGAAAGTGAGGAAATATTTTCTTTGGGCACGTAAACTAAATTCTCAAATTTATTTACGCACACGGACCTGCATCAAGTTTTAAATCGGAGTTACTACTCTGAATTTCATCCTAGAAGTTGACTAAGTCATCATCAGTTATGATGTCTAACTCGACAATCCGTCTCACGAGATTCGAGTAATAATACAACTTCCTTACGATTGATTTATTGAATATATTATTGATAATGTCCTTATAGAACATTATCAAAACCTAGGCATTACAATCTGGGACTTAACCCAGAGGGAGTACTTAACTCAGAGTCACTTATTTATGGATCGCACCAAGTCTAACTAAGTGTGATTCATACCTTTTAACACTCTGATGTGTTAACAGACTTGACCTGAGAGAAAATCACATTTTCTTTTAATTACACACGATTTTATTTAGCTAAGTATTTGACCATTCGATCTAATCGAATCAGTTTAAATACTTTAGTCATTTCGTTCTTTATTTTATCAGACTTGTGTTTCATCAAGAACACGTGTCTTAATAAAACATACGAATAACTTATTTTGGTTAATCTAGACTCGGGTACATCAGTATGTACTAGACTGAGTTCGACAACTCATTCTCCCACTGTCTTACAGATGGGTTTCGGCCTTTGTATCCAAGATGCTAAGATTCACAAGTGTCCATAGACTTCATAATACGAGAGGTCAGACCTCTCTTTATGTGACTTGTGAAGCTTAATCTCTTGATACGGCCTAGTCTAATTTTACCATATAAGTTTGCTACTATCTTGTGTATTTATATATATTAACATTTAATATATATATAGTTATTACAAATTACTTAACACAAAACATTGCTTCAGAAGCAAGGTGACGACATTCGTCAAAAATGTGTTAGACGTTTTTGTATAACAACTTATTCCGAAACATGACATCAAAATATGTCACGTTTTCATTTCCTCCTACTTATACCTCTACTAATGATAAATTAAACTAACTTTCTCAATTGACTTTCCGAAGTGTCGTCTTACTTTTCTAAATCACATTTAGATATCAACATAAATAAATAGCTATGCAAGCAACTTATGTATCCAAACGCTTGAGCTTTGCAATCTTGAGTGTAGCTCAAGACGTTGCTTGTCTCAAGATCCGGTTGGGATACATAGTCTTGCATCGCTCATGCACTCGTATTCGACTCAAACGGTTTGATCGAATTTTCGAACTTTGCGGATCAAAATTGTTTGTCCATACAACCTTGAGGGTAGCTCGACAAGTTGTAGGGAGAAACATACTTTGAATGTCCTATATGTTCAAGCTGCCTCATATAGAGACGAGTGACATGTAGCTTTAATTTATTTGTTGGACCCAGAACTTAATGAAATCATATTTCTTAAGTCTGTTCTTTAGAAGGTCATTTAATGTCAACGAGAATATAGTTTTAATTCTATCAATTAGAATTTAACTCGATATTCATTTAATCAACTTATTGACCAGTTAACTAATTCCAATATTATCAATTGATTCTTTCGGTAAACATAGTCGTGCCCTAGTTTTAGCATATGTTCAATATTAAATATAGGTAGATTGGCTTTTATCTATCTATATCCTCCCACTATTTTTACGATCGTTTTAAAGCTTAATAACGAACGATTTAATCGAATTAAAATTAATGGGTAAGAGTTCCAATCACCTTGAGTCTAAACAACCTTGAGTGTAGCTCAACAAGTTGATTGACTCTGCGATCGGAAGATGACTCTTCATCGATCATATCGGATATGAATCTCTTAATCGGTTTTTGCCCCTAGCCATTCGTGATTATGAGTGTGCTCATCCAAATCACAATGTCTAGTCTAGTCGGACCCTTGTTTTCATGTCTAGCCTGACTTGCCCCGCAGCTCGGTGTATGCACGACACGTTGGTTTGGGTCAGGTCTTAGACTACATCTAGGCAGACTACATCCTTGACTAAACTTGCACCGCCGCTCGGTGTATTCACGACAACTTCGATTTGGGTCAAGTCAAGATGTCATCTTATGTATTTAAGAAGTTGGTTTCTACAAGATTGCCATGTTACAGCTTGAGTGTATCTCAACAACTGTAACACGGGCCCTATAGTTGCTAACCCCTGAAACAAGGAGGGCTACGGCTAATCTTGAAAAGGATCATTAACGTATTTGACTTAGATATAGTCCAGGGTGTCATACAATCATGATTCGCGACATTGCGGTCCAGCGGAACTCAGCCAGGGAATTGACTAAGCCAGGATCACTACCCCTTGTACTAGCAAGGGTTGACCCAGAACTCTTAGCCAAGCACATTGACTGGATCATGGTCCATTGAATGAAGCTTGTCATTTTTGTATGTATGCCATAGACTAAACAGCTTTTATTAACAACTAATTAATCCTATCAACTAGTTGAATCCTTAAATTCAAAATTTTAGGATTTGTTTAACAACTTTTATTAAGTCCTTATCAACTATAAGGTTCACGTGCTACCCTAATCATTATCAGGATTTTAATAAATTTTATTAACAACGCTAGAAGCGAAGTCCTTTAATGAAAATTAATTATAACAATTAGAATTGAAAATTCATTTAAAGGACTACCCTAATCAGGAATTAGGTCTTAATATTGTTGTTAATGATTTATTAAAACATAGCATGTCATTAAAATTCAATTAATAAATTTTAATCATTTTTAATGGCTAACCTAAAGGGTTGTCTTGTGTTATCAAATAAGGGACAAGATTAACAAGCCATTAAAATAAAGCTACACTAATTTTATCAACATAAAATGAAAGTGTACTAGTCATTACCCGTGCCCATAGGGCACGGTTTATTTAATGGCTGAGTTTTTTTCCCCGCAAATTTTAAGTTCCCCCAAATTTCAAGTTTTCCCACAAAATTTCAAGTTTCCCCCCAAAATTGTCATTGCCCCTAGGACAAACTTGCCACGTATGACAAAGCTTTGTCCTAGTAGGATAAGATTCAAAATCTTCAAAAGATCGGAAAAAAATGGTCGGAAGGGGAGAGAATAAAAGGTGTGGGTGTTGGTGTGTGTGTGTGTGGAGGGTCCAGAGGCAAAAATGCAAAAACCGGGGTCGTATGTGCAAAATTCCCCACCTCTCTTATCCCTCAAAATCTCATCTCTTATATTTTCTATTATCCAATTTCCCTCTTTTATAAATAGATATCCAAATTCTCTTGATAACATCCCTCTTTTATATCCTCCCCTAAAATCTTGAATCCCCGAATTTTAAACAAACAAAAATAATTAAAGCGTAATAATTGTCATTTAGGTCCCTTAAAAATTTTGTTCCCCAAAAAATATAATTCCCTCCAGAATAACTACCCCCAAAATTTTCCATAAACTTTACAACAACCAGAACAACAAATTCGGTGTGGTCACCTTCAGCGCAGAACAACAAATTCGGCGGAGAACAACAATTTCGATGCAGGCTCCTTCGGCGCACAACAACAAAGTAGCGTAAAAAATTAGCGGTCGCCTTCGGCGCTGGCGCCGAACCTATCGTATCCAATTCTTTTAAAAAGATTATGTTCATGCTTATTCGCATGTTGTATCATGTTCGATATTCGAGTATGTATCGTGAACAACATACATCCACACACGAAGCAACAAATTAGTGGGTACGGTTCATTTAAGATTTTCCCCCGCGAAATTTTCGTTCCCCAAAAAATTATTTCCACAGCCAAAATTGTGCGGAACAACAAATTAGCATAAAAATATTTAGTGGCACGGTCGCCTTCGGAGCGGAACAACAAATTCGGCGTGGACGCCTTTGACACGGAACAACAAATTAGTATAAAAAAAATCGGCGCGGGCGTCTTCGGCGTGGAACAACAAATTCGGCACGGACGCTTTCTGCGCAGAACAACAAATCAGCGTAAAAAAATATAGTGGGCGCCTTCGGTGCGGAACAACAAATTCGGCGCAGGCGCCTTCGACGTGGAACAAATTAGCGTAAAAAAGATAAAAAAGAGTGATGCAACACCATGTAAAAGAGTGATGCATGGTGGGTCTCATCTCCAGGACGTCCTCTTACACACTCCCCTTACACAGAACATCAACTTTACAAAGAATGTAAATGAAATTCAACTTCAAATCATTGTAAAAGAGTGATGCATGGTGGGTCACAGCTCCATAAGGTCCTCGTACACAGAACATCAACTTTACAACAACCATGGTGCTGCTCTGAAAACTATAACAAATTCTTACAATTTTTTTGTGCTTGAAACCAAATTCTTTACAAAACAATGGTGTTGCTCGCAAAACATAATCTCTTACAAAGAATGTTATTCAAATTCCACCAATTCATTCCTACAATTTTTAGCAGCTGATGCCCTTGGATTTCCTATGCATTAGACTAAAAATCATGTTGTGAGCACTATCCTTCTTCACTTGGATACTGGCCTCCAGTGGACAAATCCTCACTCTTTGGCATTGGCTGCAAGATTGAGTGGGGACTTACTGCTCATGATTGCAGATGTCCAACATATGTAAGCTACTCAAGCTACTCGGAGAGAGAGAGAGAATGATATCTGACATACATAAGCTACTCACTCCTTGGCGGTGGCTGTGAGATTGCCGCTCATTCGAAACACAACTTTCCTTTTACAAAAGTGTGAAACACAACTTCCTTTTACAGGTATTATGTGAAGAGCACAGCACCCTTTCAAATGGCTAGACCAGCTTTTGCCTTTCATATAGCTATTGACCTCCCTAACTAATACTTGATGTTTCCACTAATTGATGATGCAAGACTGATTGATGATGCGTTTGAGCCAAATGAGATGTTAAACAAATAAAACTACAGCACAGGTAAACAATATCATAAAAATCCCTTTTAATGGGAAGAAAGCTCCTTCATGTACAAAGATTGCATGCAATCGAACAATCGAAGAACCAAATTTTACAAAGTTTTTGGAATTCGTGTTACCCAAAGCATCTATCTGCATCTTCTTCCCGGAACCCGTGTGCCTTCTTCACCTCTCCATCCCTCGAGCCAGCCACCAAGATCGGCGTAACAACCATCGAGCCATGAGCTCCCGTCATCCGCCCTACAGGAGTTGGTGAAGGCAGCGAGGCAACGACTGCTGGCCGGCATTGCCCCAACGTGCCCGTACTTTCTCAACCACCCTCTCTTCCTCTTCACCGGCTCAGCCGTTGGTTGCATCCCGTCACCGCTTCCAGCGACTGCAGACATGGACACGACCGGTCAATACATTGTCGTTCCGTTTGGCCCGATGTCATTGGCACGTTTTGGTGACCTTGAGGTGAGCTCACTGACGGTTTTTGGACGGCGCTTGTGTTGAAATATTCGGATCTTACTTCTATCGATCAAGGAAAAACGATTTTTGTTTTAATTTTTCGTCCAGGAATTTAGTTTAAATAAAGTGAAAGTTGACAAAAATTGAAAAGAGCTTATGATCTTACAAAAAGAATTGAGAATCAAGAAGAAAATAAACTGCTGAAACCCGTAACACCAGCTATTGCAACATGTTTTTTTAGTTGCAAATTGTGAAAATAAAAGGAAATGAACAAAAAAGCTAGAAATTGTGAATAATGGGTGCCTAATTATTCACTAAAACTGCACCTTATTATATAGAAATTAGAAGAATTGATGAGCAGGAGACGTTTGGGTGAGATCTAATTGATGAGAAGGAGACGTTTATCATAGAATGGAACAGGCCTGCAAATGTAGCAAACAAACCCAATCTCTTCAAAATTAGCCCCGATGAGTACATATTCTTCACGTGGTGAAAAAGAAGCAACACTGAAAGTCGATCGAAGAAATTTGCCATCTCGGTCAGTTTTCGGCTTCAAAGAGCAAAACCAAATACAGTATCAGCCATCATATCCCTAAAATATGCCATAAATCCACCCCATTCTTTTGAGATAGCAATCCAGTCTTAGGCAATGCCATGTGTTACGCCACGCATGAAACAACTCATAGATCGTGACCGCTGAAGGTAATCCCATTTGGCAAATCTTGCCACCAAAACAGATCAGAAAACAGAAAATGAAACTGATGCGTAAAAAGTTGAATAAAATAAAGTGAAATAGACAGCAACGAAATTGATAAGGGAAGTGATACACTTGTTGCCAATTTGTATGCATACTCCGACGAAGAACAGACCCTGCAACGAAATTATTCACTAAACTCCCTAATTATTTTTATGCTTCAAGGGTTTGGGTAAGATCCAGGAGCAACCCAAAGTTTACCTGGCTGGCAGGAGACGACAGAGGAGTGTTCAATGTCTTCATCCTTAATCTTGCTCGAACTCCCCTCTGATGAATCCAGCAGCTTCTTCTCGAGGAGAGGATCCGAACCATCCAACAGACTCAAATCCATCACCCTATCCTAAACCCCTAACAAACCAAAATGATTCCAATCAAATTACAAATTCCACAAAAAACCTAAACCCTAATTGTGGGAGGAATCATCCATGTGTATTGAAAGATAAAGACAGTTGAATACTTCAGGAGAGCAGATGACAATTAATAGGAGAAAATGTTGGGTTCTGATTGGCCAAATTCTTTTGCCGCGGATCGAAGTTTTGCTTCGGAACATTTTCTGTGTTTTTTCTCACACATTGGTGGGCCCCATCCTCTATGTTTGTGCGGAATATTTTTGAAAACAATATTAAATGAAGAAAATTAATTGAGGGAGTGTAACGCCTCGGCCCTCACACCCTCACACACGTTGGTGGACGTTGGTGGGCCCCATGTTTGTGCGGCACATTCATTAAATGATGGGATCTTGGTTTTCCCCCACAACGTTTCCTCTCAAAATATAAAGGTTTACATCCAAAAGAATTTCACCTACCTATCATCTCAACCATTGGTTTATCAAGATTAAAACCTGGCCGTCTTTTATCAAACAGTTTGTCCTAGTCAGCTTGTCCTAGTCAGCCCTAGGATTCAAAAATCGCTGTCAAATGTATAATAGATATCTATTTAACAATTAAATAAACTAAGTTTATCGCATAAACAATTTTTAGAATTTTAAAATCAGTTTTAAAAATATCTTATAAATTTAAAACATTACTTTAAAAATTTTCCATGTTCAAAAATTTATCATATACAATTTTTAAACATCTAAAATATTTTAAACTTATTGCATAAATTTAAAGCCTTAAAATCAATTTTAAAATTTATCACATAAATTTAAAAACACCATTTTAAAATTTCCATGCTTAAAAAAAATTTATCATATAAAAATTTTTAGGCATCCAAAATAAATTTAAACTTTTAAATATTTAAAATTAGTTTTAAAATTATCACATAAATTTTAAAACGTCATTTTAAAAATTTTCATGTTCAAAAATTTATCACATAGAATTTTGAACTTCAAAAACATTTTTAAAATTATCTAATAACTTTAAAAAAAATTAAAAGTATTTAAAAGGCATTAAGAAGTTTAATGAAATCGCAGTACCTAGATCGACTACGCAAACCTAGGCTCTGATACCACTGTAGGGAATTCGCGGTCCCTTAGGGCACAAAAACTCTAGTCCCGTCCTAAGTCGGACGGAACATAGACACAAAAATCATTTGCAGCGGAAGGAAAAACTAGTTAATCTAAATTAACAAGCAGTTAAAACATTTTTAACTTAGCCCTAAGGTCCAAGACCCTAAGCCAAGATCTATGCCGACTTGGGATGGATCTGACCATCCCAAGAAGGATCTAGCCTACTGCGATTAAACTAAACTAATGCTAATAAAATACTTTAACCACATACCCGGAATCTCAGCCCTGGGGCAGGCGAGATGTTCCGCGCCGTCTTCCGAGCTGCTCCCATCCCACGCCGAGCCGCTCCTTGAACCGCTCCCCGAACCGCTCCTCGATCCGCTCCGCATCCCGAGGTGATCAATCCCCGTGCCGCCGAGCCAACCACGCGCCGAAGAAAGTTTCACGCGAGTGAAACCTCCGCCTAGATTTCGGATCCAGAATCCGAACTCCTTCGTGGCTTTGCTAGAGCCCTCAGGAGTAAGGAAGAAATTTAGGGAGATGAGAAATATTAATTTAAGCCTAGATCTGAGAGTGCTCCAATATTTACGAGAGCCGCTCAGATCTAGAGCTTGGGACGAGTTTTGAGAAAGGGGGGAGACCCCTATTTATATAGGCGGCGGACTCTCCACTTTTCTCAAAATCCGATGTGTGACTAAATAATGAGTTAATTAAAATCAAGTTAGTTTGCACTTCACAAAGTGCAAACTTCCGTTAATTTTAACTCACTCACCGTTGAGCTTCAAGATCGATACAACCTATCAATCCGAAGGGTGTTAAACGGTGAACGCATAGGAAAAAACCGTTCGTCAATCGGAGTTCGTTTGACCCTCCAATTGAGTGTCTAAAGATCAGCCCAAGGCTTGACTTTCGACTAAAATCAGCCGTCAAATCTGTTCTGCCCTAGGTGCAGAAATTTAGCAATTGTGGGACCCACCAGGGAGACCAGGTCAGACCTAGGCGCAGCCCAGACCTGGACCTGGGCGCAGCCCAGGCACCTGGCCTGGGCGCCCTGGGCGCCTGGGCCAGCCGCCCAGGCGCCCAGGGCGCCTGGGCCGCTTGGGCCCAGGCCCAGGCGCCCAGCGCCTGGGCCTGCGCCTAGGCGCCCGGGCCTGTGCCTGGGCCGGGCGCCCAGGCCCAGGCCGGCCTAGGCCTTATTGGGTCTGGCCAGTAGGCCAGACCAGGTTCAGACTGGGCTAGTCTGCCTGGTCTGGCCTGATCTGACCCTTTGGGCTGTTTTGGCTCTAACTTGAGCATCCGGTGTCCGATTTGGACGCCGTTCGAACCTGGGCGTAGACCGGGACATTTCCGTCTTACCCGTGAACCTTTCCTTGCATTTATTTTATTAAATTATTGTATTAAACAATTTAATACACATTTAATCGCTTTTGCATCAAATGCAAAATAGTCCATATCTAAGCTTAAATTACCATATTGCATCAAATGCAATTATTTCATCCCTTGCATCAAAAATGCAAAATATTCTCCCTAACTAATTTCTACCTATTACTAGACGAAGAATCACACTCTGTGTGAGACCCTACAGCCTGACCCTTACAACAGGTTGAGCTCGAAGCCCTATACGGCAGTGACCACGAGGAGTGGTTGCCGTCCCTGCTTCAGGAATCATCATTATGTGGTTAAGTCATTGACATGAGTATTGTCGGGACCACACTGACTATTTCCGTGATGATTTCTGCAGTTATAGTCTCTTCGTCTAAATTGTGTCGTGTAGATCAAGTCTAGGGTACGGTTAAACTGTCAACCCCAATAACTTGACTCCGGTTAGTTTTGATCAATCTTTAGTCAATAAATGTTGGAATTCTTCCAACATACTCTGCGCAGAGTTTTTACTAAAGACGGAACTAACTCTACGTCACTAACTCCCATTGACCGGGAGAGACGAATCCTCTCTTGGTCATTACTCGCCTCGTACGTTTCAAGTGACACCCAATCAAAAGACCTTTCGACAGGCCTAGCCTCGAAGTTAGGTCAGTTATCTAAGTGGCACCGTTCACGCACAGGTTCGTCAAAATGACCTCAAGTCAAAAGACCAACTAGCCTATCATCACTAAGAGTTATCATTTACAGATTGGTCAACGTAACCATATGATTACTCTTGTGGATCGTTCAGTGAACTCATTCTAATGAGCACCTGTGTCTCGTCTTCGACTTCGCCAAGTCAAGCGATCATGAGATCATCGCCACCGCTAAACGGTGAAGACTAAGACACAATGGTCTATCCGATGTTTCGATATCCTTGTCTCGGAACATCTACGACCACGAACCATTTTAGACTTATGCTACAGACGGTCAAACGTTTCTCCATGATCGAGATACTCATCTTGATACCCGTTTGACCTTGCATAAAGTCTCAGGACTTTACCTAAGTTGATATCTAATGTTAACTACATGCAATATAACTTAGATAAATTATTACCAAACAGCTTACTGTTATTTCGAACAAGATGTTTGTGCTATTCACACAGGAATAAATGGCCTCGAGGGCATAATATTCCTACAGATTCGCTGTGGGCCGTGACCGTGTAGGCACCTCTTGACTCTATCGGTAGTTGCCACAGATTGAGAACGGAGTAGATCACGATACACTTGCACGCCGGCACATTCATGGGATCCCATTGCATTGCATTGCATTGCATCTCATGTTGCATCATGTGCATCATTGTGCATCATTATATCCATTGTGTGTGATGCGTCACATTTATGCAATGTATGTGTGTTGTGTGTTGTGCATTGTATGTATATTTATATGTTTGTGCCATGGATGTGTGTTTGTATATTTGGTTGTATGAATATTTGTATCAATATTCTTGCTAACCCTTTTCTTGCAGCGGTTCGACATTGGACCGCATGTATGATCCTCTTACTTGGCTATTTACTTTTCGCTGTATATTTAGTTTACATGTCTTAATCTCCCTGCCTTGCCTTGTGGATTAATAACCTTAAAATGATGTTCCAAATCCAAGTTGGTTCCTACTGGGGCACGCGTTGACGTGCTCCTCCCTATTTTTCAGGTAGCAGGGACAACGTGGTTGGGGGTGACTTGGAGTTGGGGTTCAGGAGTAGCACTTGGTGTGAGCTATAGCTATGTAGTGTGACCTGGTTGTCTTAGGAGGTGGAGAGTGGCAGTGTATGTGTAGTGGTGCATTTGGACTATGTATGTAAATGAACCATGTTATATATAAAATGTGTTGCTGTTGTTCTATGTTATTATGAGATGTTTGATATTATAGTGGAGCTTCACTTGTACTATCCCAGCATGTGCGCAGTGGCCTGCTTATCCAGCTCTGCTTTCTCTCTCTCTTTTCCTCTCTCATCACCCTCACTCTTCGGGATACTTGGAAAAAATTTTTTAAATGCCAGGTATTCTGGAGAATGGGTCGTGACAAAGAGGAAGCTAATTCACATAATCAAGCAAACGCAAACACAAGAGATTTTACCATGGTTCTCCAACTTGGGTACATCCAGCCACACCAATGTTCACTAGGATCCTACACAAGGTAGTAAATACAATCCCTACACAAGGAATCAACCTATCCTACACAAGGGTCTAACTCCTACACATAGAGAAACTAACTCCCATACAGAGAATTAGGGTTGTCCTACACTAGGACACAATCAACCCTACACAAGGGTGAAACTCCCATAAAGAGTGACTAACTCCCACAAAGAGAGTTATTGTTTGAAGTAAAAGATGAAACAAATAGACTCTTACATATGCCTTTGAGATGAACTTACTCAATAATGAATGCAAGGCATGAAAGAGGATCTCCAAGTGTTGAGATGAGCTTGATTGCACTTGGAGGATTTTCCTTGAGCTAGCTTCAATGCATGAAGAGGAATGTGCTTATACAAGGGAGATGATAGAAATGAGTGGCTTATTGATTCTCAATGATATTCAATGTGTGTCAAGAGTTCTAATAGAACTAAGGTATCTCCTATATATAGGAAGCCATAAAAACCCCATAAATCCCAAGAAAAAATCTGGAAGAGAAAATCTGCAACGGCTAGAATCTGGCATTTTACGGCTTCGACAAGCGTCTGATGAACAACGGACATGCGACTGATCAACGATCAGATTATTCTCAACGGCTATAATCTGAGACAGGACATACAACTTTAAAAGACTACATAGGCGTCTGAACAGACTTCAGTAGGCGACTGCTAGGAGGGATGGAAAGGAGCTGAGAAATGTCAACTTAAGCACGTGCATTCCAGAAGACTGAAGAACAAAGTCCATCCGCCTGAAGATTAACAGGCGACTGTAAACTCTACATCAGTCGGCTGATACACAAGATGGATTTGAGCTCAAAATTGACATGTTACACACTTTGGCATTCACTGAACAATCGTCAGGCACCTAATGGTTGACAGGCGCATGTCTTTTGTACTTCAGTCACCTGTACCAAAGGCTCAAGATAGAGTTAAGGAAATCTGACTTGATCCAGTGCATAACAGCCACCTATAGAAGGCTGGCCAGGTATCTGGTTATCACCAGTCGCATGTCCTGCCTTCAGCAGGCGCCTGTTGGAAGGCCAAAAACTCCCAGTGAGTTCATGACAAGGGGGAACCTTTTGGATTGATTTATATGAAGATCTTAAGGCTCACTAAGATGGTTAATGCATATGCATGAATGAGTATGATCATCTATCAACGCATTACAAAGTCGTAGACTCAAAAAGAGCAAAGCAAGTAATAAAATATTACATGGATTACAATTGCCTCTCCTAGAGTTTATGCCTTCAAGCTTGAGTAGCCTTTGATCTCCCAC
The DNA here is from genome assembly GCA_030789695.1 of Scilla litardierei. Taxonomy (NCBI): domain Eukaryota; kingdom Viridiplantae; phylum Streptophyta; class Magnoliopsida; order Asparagales; family Asparagaceae; genus Scilla; species Scilla litardierei. Next base: position 805,788,037 of record CM061142.1, on the reverse strand, counting down.
ATTATCTTCCAAGCTTTGGTAGTGCTCCTTTTGATGTCCATCCTTACAACAAGTTTTTATTCTCCAAAATTCCATTCTTCAATTGTTAAACAGGAGACTAAAATTTTGAGAGTCATTAGCAACAACATAATGTTGTGATCATCATCAAAACAATATTGGTCTAAAACACCAATACCTAACAATCTCCCCCTTTTTGATGATGACACACATTATGTAAAACATAAACAAATAAAGCACAATGCTAATGAGCTCCCCCAACTTATATGCACCAATTGAAAATAAATAAACCAATAAAGCTTCAAATCAATTGTGACATATAATAAGTAAGGATTATATAAACAATATGTATATATCTCTCCCCATATATCTCTCTCCCACATATATGTATAAGAATGATTTACATAATCCATCTCTCTCTATCCCCTGTCATTATCAAAAAGGTGGACACAATATACAAGAAAGAATTCTTGATATTGATTCCCTTTTAAAGAAGTGACAAATAAAATAAGAGATTAAGAGATGTTTAATACCTAATTGTAAATTTTAAGTGGGTATCAATCACTATCGCATGCTTCCCTAGATCATAGACACGGTCAAAATGTTGACTTCTATAATCTAATTCCAATTTTAAAATCCTTTTCAAATTGAAAGAAATAATTGGAGCCATATGCCTAAATTGTATTGATGCATTGATATGGAAAGATCATGCATCATTGATACAAATGATATTGCCAAGAGAAAATATAGCATGAAAAATGTTGGTAACATCAATTAGTTGAGTTTGAGACCACAATTACCAATTGTAAATAAGCTAAGTTTTATCTCAAAAATAACCCAAAATGAGAGTTAAAATATGTTTTAAAATGCTTTTAAACATACATAACATACTAACTCCCCCATTGTCATACATTATGAATCAGCAAATGCATATATGACAATGAAATCCCCAAGGTCCCATTTTAAGGAAAAAAATTTCAAAAAAATTTCAAAATCATGAAACATCGCACACAATCAATTGGTATGCTAAGATATAGAAATATAGGCATAATACCCATGCACTATGCACATGTGTGAGAGACCTAAACATTAGGAAACCAAATCCAAGAAGAGTTTTGTTGCGGGTCAAATCCACCTAAAAATGATATTTGTTTAGTGTGGAATAAAGGGTTTGGTGATTACAGATTAATTGGGTTTTCGTAGAGGCTAAAATGCCTTGGGACTCGATCAGTGGACGAATGATCCAATGTCTCTTGAAGGTCACCAACTGCTATGGAGTAGCACCGATCTTCCTACACAACGAGTAGCTCGTCAGAAAGGCTGGGTTGGCTGTCAACCCGTTGCCTCTCCGATGGTAAAGTCAGTGGGTGACTTTATAGAAGAACCGGACACGCTGGCCGATCCTAGTGTAGAGCGACCTAACATGGCGAGCTTATGTGGAAGGCACAGATATATAGACGATATCAGACCTTGTGTATGGATGAGAGTTTAGATTTCTACCAACCAACCCCCTCATTGATGGCTGGAGGGGGGTATTTATAGTGGGGAGGGTCGGTCGATCGCCGTCCAATCAGTCGTCAATTCTGCTTAGCTAGGGTCCATCTGGTGCTTAGCTGAAGTATTAATGGGGATGTGATGGGTCTGCGAGAGTGTCAAAGATATTTATGCACCGCCTTAGTTGGGCATTAATGGGGATGCGACGGGCGGCCTTCAATTATTGTCTTTAACCTTGGGCATTAATAGCAGGCGTAGGTGGTCCTACGTCACTCGGTCAGAGATATTTATGGGCTGTCGGGTCGTCGAGGGTCGCCCTTGGAGAGAATCGAGCTTGGCGTCTGAGTTTGGCGTCCCAAGATTTCTCCGGCCCACCCCCCTGTCTAGGTCAGCAGAGCAAGCTTGCTGCACTGATCGGTCTCTACGCTTTGCTGGAGAGCTTCCCGCTTGACTAGTTGGGTGAGCCTCTTTATCGATTTGTAGGGCGAGCTTTTCGATCAACCGAGTGAGATTCTTGCTAGCAGGGTGAGCTTCTCATTTCGGCTCGCTTTTGTTCTGGTTGGCCGGTGAACTATGTACTTGGGCTTCAACTATTTGGGTCTTTATTTTTTGGGCCGGCCATCAAACCGTAACAATTGTCCCCATCATTCGAGCTCGAACCGGAAAGCCCGGCTCGGCTCGGATGACGTGTCACCTCCTTATTGGCTGAGAGCTAGTCGGCGGCATTAATTTGAATCGACCGCTAAATCTCTATAGGTCATCATGACGATTTGGGGACGGGGGAGAATCGAGGCGTCTGACCGCTCTGAGCATGACGTGTGGCCTGACTGAGGGGGCAAGTCGAGGCGCCAGACTCGCCTGGATCACGCCACATGGCCCACCTTCAATGGCTGAGATTAGCTCTTTCTCCATATAAAAAGAGATGGGGCGCCATCGAGAGGGTCTTTTCCACATCCTTTTGAATTTTTGTCTCTCGTTCGTGTTGAGAGCTTCCGTTGCCGTCGTCACCACCGTCGCTACACCGTTGCCGTTGAAGTTTGGTCCATTCTTTCTTTTTCTAGGTATCCCCTCGACTTTTTCAATGGCATCACCCCCACTTCTATTTCCGATTCTGTCGTTGAGCGGTTGTTCAGTGAGTTGGAGAGTGGCTACGTCGTAGAACTGGAGGAGCAGGATGAGTCTTAGCCGGAGGAGCACACTCGCTCCGAGGGTGACCCGTCCGTTGAGCTTGCCATCGCCTCGTCGTCGTCGGCCTACATGGACCCTAAGAAAGGGAAAGGGCTTAGGTCAACCGTTAGGACCCAGGTGGCTGACGAAGATTCTACAGAGGTCCCGGCGGTGATCTTAGCCATAGTGGCACATACGCCGACCTCCTTCATCCCTCTAATCCACTCCAAGTACATCAGGCCGCCCTATTCTGTTTGCCTATCTGAGTTCTCCAAGCAGGTATGCTCCCTAAGGGATCACAAACTCAGGGTCTACGCCAAAACCTTTGCCCTGGGGCTCCGGTTCCCTCTCCACCCATTTCTCCTCCTCGTCCTACACTTCCTCGAACTCCCCCTCTTCTGACTGATGCTAAACTCCATCAGCTCCATGGTTGGATTCCTCGTCCTTTGCTTGGGCAGTGTCATAAGTCTGACCTTGTCGCTATTTCAATATTTCTTTGAGGCCAAGCGCAAGGGGGTGTACTACTACATTTGCATGAGGAGGAGTCGACCACTTGTTCTCAATCTGTCGGGCAAGATCAAAGATTGGAAAGAGAATTTCGTCTTTGTCTTGACGCTCGAGGACCTAGCTTTGAGGTCAAACTGGGGGAGACACTGAATCCCTCAGTGAATAGTGAAGTGGTCCTTGGGCAGCCGACCAAGAGAACACCAAGATCTTGGAGGACATCCCAAAGGAAAGCATGGACTTTCATAGTCTGGTCATGGATAAGCAGATAGTCAAGCATGTCTGGCTTAAAGGTAATTCGAGCTTCGTGATTCCACCCCTGATTTGCTCACCTGATTTGTCGTTTTTTTGTAGGTGCGGCCATGAGTCTTTCGAGGGAGGAGATGAAGTGGATGGCCAAGGAGCAGGCAGCCAAGGGCTTGGCCAAGGTTGGCCAGAAATGAGCAAGAAGGGGGCAAGCACCTCTCGGGCTAAGGAGGAGGAGCGGAGCAAGAAGAAAAGAGTTGAGCCTGCACCTTCCGCTCTTCTTTCCCGGACGAGCATGGCAGCATCGGGCCCCCTTGTCGACCTCAACCAGCCCTAGGAGCTGCTGGTCGCCGCAACGACCATAGCATCCCAGTGTGTTGAGTATTGATTTCCCGGATTTGGGTTTGATGATGAACAAACATAAATATCGTGAACTAACTTTTTGTGAGCGCAGTTATGGAGATCGTCGCCAAAATTCTATGAACATCAAAAATGACGTCTCAAGACTTCTCAAACCGCATGATATGTGCCTGAAGCTTCGTTGAAGCTCTAGGAGCATTATTGAAGTCAAGAGATTCGGATTGAAGCTTTTGAAGACGGTTCGTCAAGTTTTATTTATAGTCTTCTAGATTCTTTTCGTAGAATGTTAAGCCTTGAGTAGGTCTTACATGATTATCTTCATGACGGTCATATCTTAGAGCTAGGATCATCTTAGAAGCCCATACAAACTTTCCCGAAGCTTCATGCTTCATTTCGCGGCTTCTAGTGCATCTTAGTTGGTTCAAGAAGAAGAACCAACCGACTAGATGGCAATCTAGTCAGTCGGCAATCCTTTTTGAACCGACTAGATATCCTTGTCAAATTCAGCTCATTCACTGTTTACAGTTAGTCAGTCCAAGAAGGTTCACCGACCGACTAGTTGTCAAACTAGTCGGTTAGGAATCCTTCTTAGACCGACTAGTTATGTCGTTCATTTCACAGCCTGAGCTACTGTTTACAGTTAGTCGGTCAAAGAATAACTATCGACCGACTAGTTGTGAAACTAGTCGGTTGGAATTTGTTCTTAAACCGACTAGTTCACCTTGTATTCCGCCTATTTGATTTCAACTCTTAGTCGGTCAAAGAACACTCACCGACCGACTAGTTGTCAAACTAGTCGGTTGGTAAGTCTTCTTAGACCGACTAGTTCTCTATCTCCTGAACTTTACATATTGGTTGTTCACCTCTTAGTCGGTCCATGTTGAATCACCGACCGACTAGTTGAGAAACTAGTCGGTCAGTGATCCTTCTTTGACCGATTAGACTGCTTCAGAAATAGATCCATTGGAGCATTAAATGCACGAATTTTCTCTCTCTCTTCTCTATCCTATATAATCTTGAGATGCTTCTTCATAGCATTCAAGGCTGATATTAATTGTATTTTAGAGAATCAAAGAGAAGCATTTATTCTCATTTTCCAAGCTTTCATTTCTCACAAGAATCTCTCCTCACTCTTATTCCTAAAGAGAGATTCTCATTGATTGTGATCCACTCAAGCCAAGAGCTTGATTCAAGGTCACCAACTCCTCCCTAGGCTTCTATTGCTGGTCAACTTCTTGGAGCTAGGGTTTGGTGACTTCTCCTCCTCCAAAATCCTCCTTGCCCTAAAATCGTAAGTTTACTCAAGGCATATGATTTTGTTGGTAAGCATTTCTTATTTCATTTACTTTGATATTGCAAGTTTTACTCTCATTTGTGAGAGTTGTGTGTGATCCCGGTTTGTGGGAGTCACATTTTCATTTGTGTATGAGTTGATCTTGTAGAGGTTTTCTACAAGAATTTCATAGTGCAAATTTGAGTTAGAGGTTTCTAACTCAAGTATCCAGAGGGGATCCGGGTGTTTGGGACGTAGGATCACCGGGAACAAGTCGGGGAGACTTGGGTGGATCCGAACCCGTTATATCGTTTGTTTGCGATTGTATTTTATTGTTGTCATATTTTCATTTCCGCATTGTTGGTTGAGTTTGCAAGATAATTAGGAACTATCTTCTTAATTATTTTAAAGTACTATTCACCCCCCTCTAGTACTTGTGCAGTAGCTATCAAGGCAGTACATTTGGTATCAGAGCCATGTTCATAGCTATGTCTACCAACGACAACAAGACCGTTCGTCCACCTTCAGACTATAGCACCTTCAGGAACCGTGAAGGAGTTTCTTCGGTGATGGAAGGACACTCCTCAACTAGGCCTCCTTTCTTCAACGGTACCAATTATGGGTACTGGAAATGCCGGATGGAAACGTTTCTCTGGAGCACTTCACTATGGAGAGCTACGTTGACGGAGTATGTCGAGCCTGCAGAAGAAGATTTCGTGAAGTGGACTACCGCAGAGGTCACCGTGGAGGTAACCAATGCCAAGGCAATGAATGCCTTGCAATGCGCTTTGGAGCCCGAAGACTTCAACAAGATATGCACATGTAAGAGTGCATATCAAATCTGGAACTCACTCCTCATCTTGCATGAAGGAACGAGTAGGGTAAGAGACTCCAAACTTACCGTTGTTAATAAAGATTACGAGTTATTTCATATGCAACAGGGTGAGAAGATGAATGAGTACTATGCTCGCTTCGTTGACATTACTAACGAGTTGAAGGCTCTTGGAAAGACCTACACCCAAAAGGAGAAAGTCTCAAAGATTATTGACGGACTTCCTTCTTGTTGGGAGAAGCATACCTTCGCCATCGAGGAAGGTAATGATATGAATAAACATACCGTCGTTCAACTAATGGGTACCTTGATGTCTTATGAGGTACGCAAGGATAGTAAGATAAAGATGCAAGACAAGATGAAGTCTTACTTGAAGCAAGATGAGTCAAAGAAAAAGCCGATTGCGTTCAAGGCCGCTCCATCTACTTCTACCGATGATGAAGAATCGAAAGACGAGTTGGACATTGAATCTCTTGCCCTTATGGCAAAGAAGTTCAACCGATTCTTCCGAAAAGGTAACTTCAAGAACAAATCTAAGTTTAGTTCTACTAACGCCTCCGCTCCTTTGTGTTTTAAATGCAACAAGCCATGACACATGAAAGTGGATTGTCCTCAAAACAAACAAAAGGAGAAGTGGAAGGCGCCAAAGTTCGGCAAGTTTCGGAAGTACTAGAAAGGGTACAAGAAAGGACTTGTCGAGACATTCACTGACTCTGACGAGGACTCCTCAAGTGGAGAGTCAGATGATGAGCAAGTGAAGCAAGCACACATGTGCTTCATGTTTAGAGAGGAACATGATCAAGAATCCTCCTCCGATGAAAGCGATGATGAAGGCGATGAGGTAACTATGGATGACCTTAGATTAGCTAACGAGCAAATTTGGTCTAAGTATTCTAAACTAGTAAATATATATACTAAGACTAAAGATGAGTTAACTAGTCTCCAAACCTCACCTAAGCCTATCGTCATCAACAACGACACCGTTGTTGAAGACATGAGAAATGAGATTGTAAATCTCAAATCTCAACTTGAGCATGTTCATATTGAGAATTTGGATGAACGCGAGATGGCGGATTTGATCTCTCAAAACTCAACTTTGAGTATTGAGAATGAGAATCTCAAGTCTCGTGTTTATGTACTCACATCGCAAGTGTCCACTTTGGATGCTTCTATGCATTCTCTCACCGAGAAGTATGAGTGCACATTAGCCCGAATTAATAAATTCAAAAAGGTAAGGATCATTTGGATAATATCCTAAATGACTTACTTCCGGCCAATCACCACATTGGCTTGGGGTATAAGATGTGAAATTCATCCAAATCGTCCACTACCTTTGTTAGGCCAACTTCCGAAGCCTCAACGAGTGGGAGCAAACACCCCATTGGTAGTTCATCTACCAATGGTGCTTCCACTTCGTACACATCCCCATTTGGAAAGAAACCCACTTTGGGTGGACCTCCAAAGAAGGGTCATGCATTTATGTACACCAATACCTTGCCACGTAGGAACACACATCCTACTCCACCGGTTCACAATTATGATGATTTGTATGCTACACGTCCACGGGCACGTGCACACCAAGTGAGACACCCTCACGCACGTGTTCCTTCACATGCATATGTTCATCCACATCACTATCATATGAATGATTACCATCATGCATCATATCATATGTCGCCACCACCATTTCATCATGTGCCATATGCATATCTACGACATGCATCACGTAGAAATCAACAACGTATGCATGCTCCCAATATGAATAGGGCTCCCAAAATATTCACTATTTGGGGCCCAAAGAACACTAACATGCATGAAAAATAAGCATACATGAATTCTTATTTTATGGATGTCGTGCATAATGATGATTACATTAGGAAGTCTAAGTCCAATTGGACTTGGCTTCCAAAGGTCTAATCTTTTAGGACCCAATGACCTTGGGTACCATGGCATGATATTTCTATCTTTAGGTACTCAAGAAAAAGAAACAGAGCAACAAATCCAAATTTAGCTCCAAGAATAATTGGATACTCGATAGCGGGTGTTCAAAACACATGACGGGTGAAGCTCAATTGCTCTCCGGAGTGGTGCCCATTGCAAATGGGAACCGGGTAGTCTTTGGAGGCAACGAGAGCGGAACCATCATTGGTGTTGGTAAAGTTGGTAATCCTTCTAAACCACTAATAAGTGATGTTTACCTTGTTAAAGGATTAAATCACATTCTTATTTCAATAAGCCAACTTTGTGACAAAGGTTACAAAGTTAGCTTTGTGAAAGGAATGTGTCATATTTTAAGAAAAGATAATAATGATTTGTTATTTTCTGGCACACGCCATAAGGATATATATATCCTAGATATCCCCAAGTCACATGAACAATGTCTCATTGCCAACACAAGTGAACAACACTTATGGCATCGACGTTTTAGTCATGTGAACTTTGGAACACTTTTCAAACTTTCCAAGTTAAATTCTATTAAAGGCTTTCCTAAGCTTGTCTTTCAAAAGAAAAGCTTTTGTGACTCGTGTCAACGAGGCAAGCTTCCTAAATCGTCATTTAAACCTAAGAAAAGCATTTCATCTAAGCGGCCTCTAGAGCTTTTACATCTAGATCTTTTTGGGCCAACTAGAGTTGCTTCATTAGGAAATGCACGATATGGACTTGTCATCGTTGATGACTTTTCTAGATTTACTTGGGTATTTTCATTAAGTAATAAAAATGATGCTTTTGAAAACTTCACAATATTTGTTAAGAAAGTATAAAATCTCATTGGAACCACCATTGTCACTATTCGTAGTGATCATGTAGGGGAATTTGAGAATGAGTCTTTCTCAAATTTTTGTGATGAAGTTGGTATTACTCACACCTTTTCTTTCCCTCGCGCACCCCCTCAAAATGGTGTTGTTGTGTCACGCCCCGCTTCCCTAATATGGAAGGCGAGACGTGAGGAGGTCCGCTCAGACGTGGAGCTGTGAAGCTGCAGTCTGATAAGCGTCTGTAAATTTTTTTCCGAAAAATAGCAGGTCCTTGCATTACGACGAAACAACAACAATAATAAAGCAGATAAAAAGTATCCACCAACAACGTCCAACAAATATTACAACATCACGGAATAGTCACAAAAGTACAAGTCTGAACAATAGGCCTAAGGCATGGCCGAAACATAAACATAGAGATATATAGGTGTTACACACCGAAACCTAACAGCAACTACTAAAGCAGCAACAACTAAAAGAAGTCTCTAGGTGAGACTAGGACTGGTCGCCAGTGCCCTCGAACTCTGCCTCTGCAAAGACCTCAAACTCAGCGTCAACAAACTGTTCGTCCGCTACTACCTGCTCTGTCTCAGAGTCTGACATGTGACACCCAAAGAGAAAAGGGCACATGTCAGCAAAAGTCTCACTAGAAAGGCGGAGAACTTTTGTGCAAGGATACAAATATAGAAAAGAGACTAGCAGTTCTAACATGATGAAATGTCATGACATTTAAGAATGCAACATTTAAATGAACAAAATAATAACAATCAAGCATGTTGTAGCAGAAAGCTACAATTCACTATTTCACGATTCACGAATCACTGATTTATCACGTTGTGCACAGAGTTTCCGTCTTTTGGCTGAAGTGGCTGTACGGGCTCACTTCTATGCTCAAGCGATCGTTTAACCCTACCCCTCCACGTGTATATGGACTGGCGCCCATATTCTGGATCACGAGCCAGGAAGTGTTATTGGCATAGGGTTGTGCCCGCAAAGCAGGTGCCTAGCCTCAATAGTTACAATTATTGTAGCGTGTGCTACGCAATCACGATAGAACAATTTGATGCATGACATGACATGTAATGAGCAGTTAAAGTGCATACAGTTAATTGAAAATAAACATGACATGGCAGCATGAAAAGATAGCATGGTAAAGGTGTCGGACCTAGCTTCGTTGTCAAGCTAGATCTAGTAAGGGGTCTAGGCGACTATCATTTCACCGCCTAGTCTCTTTTACGCTAATACAAAAATTGGCCTAAAACGTGGCCTAAATAATTACTGGCAAGTATCACTTGCCTGTTTCCGGTGGTATCGGTTGTCGTGGGTTCGTCTGGACGGGTACTACGTGTTGGTACTGCTGGTTCTCTGTTTTGGTTAAACAATTCACCGAATTAGATCTATTGCGAAAAACGTGCAATATTAAAAATAACGTCCGAATTGGGTTCACCTAATTTTATTCTAGTTTTATTACCCTAACATCATTTCCAATTTTGTTAACATACTAAAATCAGTTTAATAATTAATTAACACTAACTATTTAAGTAATATTAACAAATAATTAATTAACTAGGCTTATCACATGGTTAAACATGGTATTAATATTTCACCTACTAAGTTTGACTAGGGATAAAAAAACCAACATGTTATAACTTAACAGTATTGAATAAATAACCATATCTCTCTTCCACTTTTTCTTTTTACTCACACTGTCAAACATAAAGACTGTCATGACATTCATCATATATATTTTTTAACAAGTTCAAGGCATCCTCTTATAATGCTCTCTGACACAATCTTTGTTTATTAATAAACCAACAACACAATCTTTTTTTATTAATAAACCAACACAAGGCTACCTTTATTTAACCCTCAGGTCTCTCTCTCCCTTATTCATGCTGTGAGTTTTCATTTCTTTATTCTTTTGTTTTTTTATGTTTTCAGAACTTGCAGCAACCTAGAAACGAAAGCACCTTGCGCCAAAAAAACAACAAAGGGAGAAGGGTTTCTCACCTCGCGCGACGACGGGGAGGAGGAGGGGCTGATGGGCGCCGGCGGTCGACAGCTCCGGCGACGTACGGCGGCGGCGCGCGCTGTTCTGGGCGGCGGCGGCTTCTCGCGACGGCGCGTGGCGGCGCGTGGGTGGAGGAGGCCGGCCTTAGGAAGGAGAAGGAGGAGGAAGAAGAGGTTTGATGTTTGGGTTGAGTTCTTGTTGGATCTGAAATTGCTTTGGATCTGAAAATATTTGCAAGAATTTGAATTTGGGGTTTCAGATTTGGGTTGTTGCCTTTGTTTTCAGAAGTTTGGATTTGGTGTTGATGGATGGTTTGTTTGTAAAAAGATGGATTTGATTTGGGAAAATGATTTGTAGGGTTGTGATTGTAGTTGTGGATGATGATTTATTTTTGTTTGAGAAATTTGTTCTTGGCTTTGGGAAATCTGATGGAAGAAATTTGGATTGATGAAAATAGGTTTTGGGATATGTTGGGTTTCTTGCAGGAATGAAGATTCGGGTGAATGTGTTTGTTTGCAGACGATGAAGGTGGATTTCTGGTTGTGGAATACCCAGGAATTGGTTTTCAGCAAGTTTAGCAGAGGAGAGGTGTTCTCTTAAGAAGATGAGCAGCGCTTTCATTTGTCAACCCATCTTAATTAGATTAAGATGGAAGTTAATGCAACTTTAGACATTTGTAGAGACGTGTCGCTTTTCCTAAACGAAAGAGAATGCCAGGTTTGACAAATTTTAGGAGATGTATCTGGCTGTCTAAAACGTGTGTGTTGTCGTGTAGTTAAGGGTTAAGACATTTACGTAACTAAGTGAGTTTAATAAGTCATCATTAAAAAAATGAAAGGTAATTAGTGAAATAATTAAGGTAAATCATTTTAGTTAAAACTTGATGGTAAATATTGACGACACGGTAAAACGAAAACATAGACGCGCTCGCGTGACACGTACGGACGAAACGTTAACTGGTTGACAGAAGTAAAATACTGGTACGACACAATCAAAAACTGGCCTAAAAATACTGGCCGTTACATTCTACACACCTTAGGAAAATTCCGTCCTCGGAATTCTCATCAACTAAGGAGCAGAAAACAAATATGGATAACGCTCTCGTATCTCATCTTACCGCTCCCAGGTAGACTCTCCTGGCGAGTCGCGACGCCACATCACTCTAACTAGATCAACTGTCTTGGTCCTGAAAACTTTCTGACGTCGATCTACGATCTCCACTGGTTGTTGTTCGTATGTCAGATCTGGTCGAACTGTAATCTCACAGTAGTCAACAGCATGCGAAGGGTCGCTGATATAACGACGGAGCTGGGACACATGAAAGACGTCATGAACTCCCTCTAAGGATGGTGGCAAAGCTAAGCGATAAGCTACTTCTCCAACTCGCTCTAGCACATCGAATGGTCCAATATATCTCGGACTAAGCTTGCCTCTTTTCCTAAATCGAATCACTCCTCGATTTGGTGAGATCTTCAGGAACACATGATCTCCCGGCTGAAACTCCAAAGGACGTCGTTTAGCATCTGCCCAATGCTTATAACGGTCCTGGGTGATCCGAATCTTGTCTCTGATATCTCGCACAACATTAACTGCTTCCACTATCATCTCTGGCCCCAAGAGCTCTCTATCACCTACGTCATCCCAACTCAGTGGCGATCGACATTTCCTTCCGTAGAGAGCAGCAAATGGCACCATGCCAATGCTCGCTTGATAGCTATTGTTGTATGAGAACTCCACTAGGTGCAGATGATCCTCCCATGAACCCTTTGTAGAGGAATATGCCCTCGGATCATTTGTATTTGATGCAAATGATAATTTAAGCCTAGATAGGGACTATTTTGCATATGATGCAAAAGAGATTAAATGTGTCTTAAATTGTTTAAGACTATATTTAATTAAATAAACGCGTTGAAAAGGTTACCTAGATGACGGGATCGTCCCGCTCTAAACGCAGGTTCAAACCGCGTCAAAAACGGAGTCCAAATGCACAAGTTATAGCCAAAACAAGTCAGCCCAAACTGTTGGGCTGAAACCAGCGAAAATGGAGGCCCACCAAGCCCGAATTTTCTGGTTAGGTTTTTTTTGAAACCTGGGATTTTCTTGACGGCTACGTTTCTAAGAGAAGCATGACTTTTGGCTAACTTTGGACAATTGTTTGAAGGGTCAAACGGACTCGGATTGACGAGCCGTTTTTTCCTACGCGTTCACCGTTGAACCCTCTTCGATTTGGTAGGTTGTACCAACATTGAAGCTCAACGGTGAGGGAGTTAAAATTCACGGAAGTTTGCACCTTGTGAAGTGCAAACTAACTTGATTTTAATTAACTCAAATTAATAGTCCCACATCGGATTTTGAGAAAATGGGGGAGTCCGCCGCCTATATAAATAGGGGTCTGCTCTCCTCCTCAAAACTCGTCCCAAGCTCTAGATCTGAGCGGCTCTCGTAAATGTTGGAGCACGCACGGATCTAGGCTAAAATAAATATTCTCTATCTCTCTATAAATTTCTGCCTTACTCTTGAGGGCTCTAGCAAAGCCGCAACGGAGTTCGGATTCAGATCCGAAATCTAGGCGAAGGTTTCACTCGCGTGAAACTTTCTTCCGCGCGTGGTTGGCTCGGCGACATGGGATTGATCACCTCGGGATGCGGAGCGGTTCGAGGAGCAGTTCGGGGAGCGGTTCAAGGAGCGGCTCGGCGTGGGACGGGAGCAGCTTGGAAGACGGTGCGGAACATCTCGCCTGCCCCAGGGTTGAGATTCCGGGTATGTGTTTAAGTTTTCATTTAATTATTCGCAGTAGTTAGATCCCTCTTGGGGTGGTCAGATCCACCCCAAGTTGGCAGAGATCCTGCCTAATAGGGTCTGGTTCCTTAGGGTTGCATGTTAATTAGATTAACATAAAAAAATTTTCCGCTGCATTTCTGTCTATGTTCCGTCCGACTTAGGACGGGACTAGAGTTTTTGTGTCCTAAGGGTCCCAGAAAACCCTGCATTGGTATCAAAGCCATCTCTGTATGTTGATCTAGGACTGCGAATTTATTATTTGAATGCTTTTACAGAAAAATGTTTTCTTTAAATTTATGCGATAAATTTAAACTTTTTTTGTTTAAAAATTTTATATGGTAAATTTTAAACATGAAAGTTTTAAAATGGAATTTTTTAATTTATGTGATAAATTTTAAAATTGTTTTAAAGCTTTAAAACTTTATGCGATAAGTTTAAAATGTTGTTTAAAATTTTATGTGATAAATTTTAAACATGAAAATTTTAAAATGATGTTTTAAATTTATAAGATATTTTTAAAAACTGATTTTAAAAGTTTAAAATTTTTATGCGATAAATATTTTAAAGTGGCATGCAAATGTTATGATTTTTAAACAAGATTTTACTTTATGAGATAAAATAAAATGTTTTAAAAATCGTATTTTTAAATTTAAATGTTAAATTTAAGTATGCATGCTAAATTGTTTATGCGATAAACTTTAGTCTATTTAATTGTTAAATAGTTGTACACTTTTTATGCGATAAAATAAGTGTAAATTTTTAATGGATATGTCTTCTTGTCCCTTATTTGATAACACAAGACAACCCTTTAGGTTAGCCATTAAAAATGATTAAAATTTATTTACTTGAATTTTAATGACATGCTATGTTTTAATAAAATGTTAACAACCCTTTAAGACCTAATTCCTGATTAGGGTAGTCATTTTAATGATTTCTTAATTCTAATTGTTATTATTAATTCTCATTAAAGGACTTCGCTTTTAGCATTGGTTAATAATTTTATTAAAATCCTAATAACGATTAGGATAGCACGTGAACCTTATAGTTGATAAGGACTTAATAAAAGTTATTAAACAAATCCTAAAATTTTGAATTTAAGGATGCAACTAGTTGATAGGATTAATTAGTTGTTAATAAAAGCTGTTTAGTCTATGGCACACATACAAAAATGACAAGCTTCATTCAATGGACCATGATCCAGTCAATGTGCTTGGCTAAGAGTTCTGGGTCAACCCTTGCTAGTACAAGGGGCAGTGATCCTGGCTTAGTCAATTCCCTGGCTGTGTTCCGCTGGACCGCAATGTCGCGAATCATGATTGTATGACACCCTGGACTATATCTAGTCAATGCGTTATAAATCTTATTAAAGATTAATTCGTATCCCTCCTTGATTTTGGAGCTTGGTAACTCAAAGAAGACAATTATAGTTGTTGAGTCTCCTCAAGCTGTGACTTGTTTTTTTTAAGGAACAAACTCCAACATACATGTGATGTAGTCTAGACTTGACCCAAATCGATGCGTCGGGTCTCCTCGAGTATCGATCTAAGTCAAATCTGGACACGAAATCAAGGGTCTGACTAGACCAGTCATTATGATTTGTTGAGTCTCCTCAAGATCATAAGTGACTGTGGGTAAAAATCGACAGGGAATCACATGTGATGTGATTGACCAAGAGTTAGTCTACCAGTCATGGAACCAATCAACTTGTTGAGTCTCCTCAAGGTTGTGAGGTTCGGGATGATTGGATCCCTCTTTCACTAATTTTTAAATTCGATTAAATCGTTCGTTATTAAGCTTTAAAACGATCGTAAAAATAGTGGGAGGATATAGATAGATGAAAGCCAATCTACCTATATTTAATATTGAACATATGCAAAAACTAGGGCAATACTATGTTTACCGAAGGAATCAAAATATAATATTGGAATAAGTTAACTGGTCAAATAGTTGATTAATTGAATATCAAGTTAAATTCTAATTGATGGAATTAAACTATATTCTCGTTGACATTAAATGACCTTCTAAATAACAGACTTAAGAAATATGATTTCATTAAGTTCTGGGTCCAACAAATAAATTAAAGCTACATGTCACTCTTCTCTATATGAGGCAGCTTGAACATATAGGGTATTCGAAGTATTTTTCTCCCTACAACTTGTCGAGCTACCCTCAAGGTTGTATGGACAAACAATTCCGATCCGCAAAGTTCGAGAATTCGATCAAACCGTTTGAGTCGAATACGAGTGCATGAGCGGTGCAAGACTATGTATCCCAACCGGATCTTGAGACAAGCAACTTCTTGAGCTAAACTCAAGATTACAAAGCTCAAGCGTTTGGATACATAAGATGCTTGCATAGCTATTTATGTTGGGTTAATTAATATCTAAATGTGATTTAGAAAAGGAAAAAGGCACTCCGGAAAGTCAATTGAGAAAGTTAGTTTAATTTATCATTAGTAAAGGCATAAGTAGGAGGAAATGAAAATGTAATATATTTTGATGTCACGATTTCAGAATAAATAGTTATACAAAAACGTCTAACACATTTTTTGACGAATGTCGTCACCTTGCTTCGGAAACAATGTTTTGTGTTAAGTAATTTGTAATAACTATATGTATTTATTAAATGTTAATATATTAATACACAAGATAGTAGCAAACTTATATGGTAAAATAGACTAGGCCATGTCGAGAGACTAAGCTTCACAAATCACATAAAGAGGGGTCTGACCTCTTGTATTATGAAGTCTACAGACACTTGTGAATCTTATCCTCTCAGATATAATGGCTGAAAACCATCTGCAAGACAGTGGAAGAATGAGTTGTCGAACTCAGTCTCGTACATACTGATGTACGCGAGTCTATTTTAACCAAAATAAGTTATTCATATATTTTATTAAGACACGTGTTCTTGATGAAACACAAGTCTGATAAAATAAAGAACGAAAAGTAGAAAGTATTTAAACTGATTCGATTAGATCGAATGGTCAAATACTTAGCTACATAAAATCTTGTGTAATTAAAAGAAAATGTGATTTTCTCTCAGGTCAAGTCTGTTAACACATCCGTGTGTTAAAATGTATGAATCACACTTAGTGAGACTTGGTGCGATACATAGTAAGTGACTCTGAGTTAAGTCCTCTCTCTGGGTTAAGTCCCAGATCGTAATGCCTAGGTTTTGATAATGTCCTATGAGGACATTGTCAATAAGATATTCATTAAATCGACCATTAAAGAAGTTGTATAATTACTCGAATTTCATGAGACGAATTGTCGAGTTAGACATCATAACTGATGATGACTTAGTCAACTTCCGGGATGAAATTCGGAGTAGTAACTCCGATTTAAAACTTGATGCAATCAAAATAGGTCCGTGTGCGTAAATAAATTTGAGAATTTAGTTTACGTACCCAAGGAAAATGTTTCCTCACTTTCTGCAAGTAAATCTTTAAGTTGAAAGATTGGTGCAGAAAGAGAATTGTAAAGTACAATCTTGTTGATCGAAAACGGTTTTCACCCTAATTTCTTTAAAACGGATTAGTTGAAATCGTCTCGCCAACAGATGTGTACAGATCTACTCGGACCAAATCCGATGTAAAACGCTCATGTTGACCATGAAAATTGGAGCATTCACTTATAAGTTCGTTTTTACTAAATATGATTTAGACGGACCAACTTATATGAATTAGCCAGAGAGTTTTCAAGGTCAGTGGGAGCGTATAAATTACATGCAAGGCATCAAAGAGATGGAACATATAATTTGATTAAGTAATCAAAGAGTTTGATACTTTATCAGAAATAGATATGAGCCATTTGAAATGACCATTAACAAATTTAAATTATTATCGTAATGTACGATGAGCTGGATAAGATCCATGTATATTAAATATTACAGATTCCGATAGACCAAGTGAATTATTTGAATGAGATTCAAATGGTTGGTCTAACATGAACATAAAAACCCCTTGAGTCTATAGTGTAGACGGTTTTAGCAGATCCACTCACGAAGGCTCTACCACATGAAGTCGAGAAAACTTATGTGTAAAAACGGTATAAGATACCGGGATAAATGAGCCTGAGTGCAAGTGGGAGATGTTGAGAGATGATACCCTCGAGGCTATCTATCTTCATGTGTGAATAGCACAAACATCTTGTTCGAAATAACAGTAAGCTGTTTGGTAATAATTTATCTAAGTTATTTTATAATGTAGTTAACATTAGACATTAACTTAGGTAAAGTCCTGAGACTTTATGCAATGTCAAACAGGTATCGAGATGAGTATCTCGATCATGGAGAAATGTTTGACCGTCTGTAGCATAAGTCTAAAAGGGTTCGTGGTCGTAGATGTTTCGAGACAAGGATATCGAAACATCGGATAGACTATTGTGTCTTAGTCTTCATCGTATAGCGGTGGCGATGATCTCATGATCGCTTGACTTGGCGAAGTCGTTGACAAGACACAGGTGCTCATTAGAGAATGAGTTCACTGAACGATCCACAAGAGTTATCATATGGTTATATTGACCAATCTGTCAATGATGACTCTGAGTGATGATAGGCTAGTTGGTCTTTTGACTTGAGGTCATTTTGACGAACCTGTGCGTGAACGGTGCCACTTAGATCAAATGACCTAGCTTCGAGGCAATCCCTGTCGAAAGGTCTTTGATTGGGTGACACTTGAAGCGTATAAGGAGAGTAATGACCAAGAGAGGATTCGTTTCTCCCGGTCAATGGGAGTTAGTGTCGTAGGGTTAGTTCGGTCTTTAGTAAAAACTCTGGCCAGAGTATGTTGGAAGAAGTCTAACATTTTTGACTAAAAGATCGATAGAAACTAACCGGAGTCAAGTTATTGGGGTTGACAGTTTGAACGTACCCTAGACTTGACTTACACGACATAGTTTAGATGAAAAGACTATAACTGCGGAATTCATCACGGAAACAGTCAGGGTGGTCCCGACAATACTCATGTCGATGAGTCAACCACATAATGATGATTCCTGAAGCAGGGACGGTAACCAATGCTCGTGGTCACTGCCATATAGGGCTTCGAGCCCAACCTGTTGTAAGTGTCAGGCTGTAGGGTCTCACACAGAGTGCGACCTTCGTCTAGTAATAGGTAGAAATTAGTTAGGGAGAACAATTTGCATTTGATGCAAGGGATAAAATATTGCAAAAGATGTTTGCAATCATCTCATGCATTCGGGATAAATGATCCTGAGTGCAAGTGGGAGATGTAGAGGAATATGCCCTCGGATCATTTGTATTTGATGCAAATGATAATTTAAGCCTAGATAGGGACTATTTTGCATATGATGCAAAAGAGATTAAATGTGTCTTAAATTGTTTAAGACTATATTTAATTAAATAAACGCGTTGAAAAGGTTACCTAGATGACGGGATCGTCCCGCTCTAAACGCAGGTTCAAACCGCGTCAAAAACGGAGTCCAAATGCACAAGTTATAGCCAAAACAAGTCAGCCCAAACTGTTGGGCTGAAACCAGCGAAAATGGAGGCCCACCAAGCCCGAATTTTCTGGTTAGGTTTTTTTTGAAACCTGGGATTTTCTTGACGGCTACGTTTCTAAGAGAAGCATGACTTTTAGCTAACTTTGGACAATTATTTGAAGGGTCAAACGGACTCGGATTGACGAGCCGTTTTTTCCTACGCGTTCACCGTTGAACCCTCTTCGATTTGGTAGGTTGTACCAACATTGAAGCTCAACGGTGAGGGAGTTAAAATTCACGGAAGTTTGCACCTTGTGAAGTGCAAACTAACTTGATTTTAATTAACTCAAATTAATAGTCCCACATCGGATTTTGAGAAAATGGGGGAGTCCGCCGCCTATATAAATAGGGGTCTGCTCTCCTCCTCAAAACTCGTCCCAAGCTCTAGATCTGAGCGGCTCTCGTAAATGTTGGAGCACGCACGGATCTAGGCTAAAATAAATATTCTCTATCTCTCTATAAATTTCTGTCTTACTCTTGAGGGCTCTAACAAAGCCGCAACGGAGTTCGGATTCAGATCCGAAATCTAGGCGAAGGTTTCACTCGCGTGAAACTTTCTTCCGCGCGTGGTTGGCTCGGCGACATGAGATTGATCGCCTCGGGATGCGGAGCGGTTCGAGGAGCAGTTCGGGGAGCGGTTCAAGGAGCGGCTCGGCATGGGACGGGAGCAGCTCGGAAGACGGTGCAGAACATCTCGCCTGCCCCAGGGTTGAGATTCGGGGTATGTGTTTAAGTTTTCATTTAATTATTCGCAGTAGTTAGATCCCTCTTGGGGTGGTCAGATCCACACCAAGTTGGCAGAGATCCTGGCTAACAGGGTCTGGTTCCTTAGGGTTGCATGTTAATTAGATTAACATAAAATTTTTCCGCTGCATTTCTGTCTATGTTCCGTCCGACTTAGGACGGGACTAGAGTTTTTGTGCCCTAAGGGTCCCAGAAAACCCAGCACCCTTGAGATCCAACATACATGCCCTCAACGTATCCTCCAAGATCTGAATGGTACGCTCTGACTGGCCATCTGTCTGAGGGTGATACGCAGTACTGAACTTCAAACTAGTACCCAGATTGGTCTGCAGACTCTTCTAGAACTGAGATGTGAATCGCGTATCACGATCTGATACAATGCTCACAGGGACTCCATGCAAGCGTACGATCTCCTCCATATACTTCCTTGCTAATATCTCCGTGGATTGTCCAACTCGGAAAGGTATAAAGTGCGCAGATTTGGTCAATCGATCAACGATGACCCAGATCGCGTCGTTCTGCTTGGTGCTCCGAGGTAAGCCAGTCACGAAGTCCATCGTGTTGTGCTGCCACTTCCACTCCGGAATCGGCAGAGGTTGTAGTAGTCCAGCAGTGCGATGATGTTCAGCCTTCACTTGTTGACACACGAGGCACTTGGCAACACTACGTGCCACACTTCTCTTCATTCCATGCCACCAGAAATTCTGTCGAAGATCCTTGTACATCTTAGTACCTCCGGGATGGATAGAATAAGGCAAACTGTGAGCCTCATTCATCAACTCTTCTCTGATATCTCCTGCAGGTACGCAGATCCTGCTACCATATCTTAAAGACCCATCCGCGTGAATCAGAAAATCTGTCCGAAGTCCTGCTTCGACTTGTTCTCTGATCTTCTTCAACTTAGCATCTCCATCTTGAGCAGTCTTGATTCGATCCACGATCTTCGATTGAATCTGCATGTTCATCAACGACGATGTGACTCCCGGTAGTACAGCTTCAATAACCATCTCTCGCAGATCCTGTTGCAATCTCCACTGAGCTGTGAGAATCATCACTTCAGGTAGTCGACTTAAGGCATCCGGTACGACATTCACCTTCCCAGGATGATACTGAAGATCGATGTCGTAGTCTGCCATCAATTTCAACCATCTACGCTGTCTCATATTCAGCTCCTTCTGGGTGAATATATATTTCAAACTTTTGTGATCAGTGAAAATTTTCACTTTCTCACTCAGTAAGAAATGTCGCCATATCTTCAGTGCAAAGACGACAGCGGCTAGCTCCAAATCATGGGTCGGATAATTCTTCTCATGGATCTTCAGTTGTCGCGAAGCATATGCGACCACATGATTGTGCTGGTGCAGAACGCATCCAAGTCCCTTGCCCGATGCGTCGTAGAAAATCTCGAAGCCTCCGCTTCTGTCCAGAATAGCTAAGACTGGTGCAGTAGTCAGTCTCTCCTTCAAGGTAGAAAAAGCTTGCTCACAAGAGTCTGACCAGCTAAACTTAACATCCTTTCTCGTCAATCTCGTCATCGGCTCAGCTATTCTCGAGAAATCCTTGATAAATCTGCGGTAGTATCCAGCCAACCCAAGGAAACTCCTGATGTCCGATGCCGATCAAGGTGTAGGCCATTCACTGACTGCTTTGACCTTCTTCGGATCCACTGAGATTCCAGCTCCCGATACTACATGCCCAAGAAATGCAATTCTATCCAGCCAGAATTCGCATTTGCTGTACTTGGCATACAGTCTATGGTGACGGAGCGTCTCCAACACTATCTTCAAATGTTCTGCATGCTCCTTTTCGTTCTTCGAGTACACTAGGATATCGTCTATGAAAATCACCACGAACTTGTCAAAGAAGTCGTAAAAGATAAGGTTCATGAGATTCATGAACACAGCAGGAGCGTTGGTCACACCGAATGGCATGACAACGAACTCGTAATGCCCGTACTTAGTCCAAAAAGCGGTCTTGAGCACGTCTTCCTTCTTGACTCTGACTTGATGGTATCCGCTCCGGAGATCCAACTTCGAAAATACCCTTGATCCACCAAGCCGATCAAATATATCATCAATGCGGGGCAGCGGGTACTTGTTCTTCACTGTGATCTGATTCAACTCCCGATAATCAATGCACATCCTTCTCGATCCATCCTTCTTCTTTACCAGCAAGACGGGTGCACCCCAGGGAGATACACTGGGATGAATGAAACCCTTCTGTAGTAGCTCATCCAACTGCTTCCTCAACTCTTCTAATTCTGTAGGAGCCATACGGTATGACGCCTTCGAAATTGGCTGAGCTCCTGGCATAAGATCGATGCCGAACTCCAACGCTCGATCGGGCGGCAGTCCAGAAATGTCTTCAGGGAAGACGTCTTCGAAATCTCTCACTACTGCAGGCTTCTCTAGTTCAACAATCATTGATGCAACGGTCAATCGGTAAGGCTGGGCTCGGAACTTAACAGGTCCAAGCGAACGTCCTCCGTTGACAAACTCGAATACTGGGTGGTCAGGAATTTCGAACACCACTTTCTTCCGGTGGCAGTCGATCGTGGCATAAAAAGCTCCTAACCAGTCAATACCGAGTATAGCATCGAAATTGGATAGGTCGTGGACAATGAAATTAGCATATAGTTCATGTCCACTAATCACTAACGGGCATGGTCTGCATCCCAGTGCAACCTTCACTACACCATTCCCAGTTGTAATGTTCCAACACTTGGGAAGTGTATATGTGGGTATCGAGTGTTCGACTACGAACTTCCGAGATAGAATACACATGGAAGCTCCAGAATCGAACAGGGTCAAGGCCGGGTGAGATGAAACTAAGATGACACCTAAGGGTAACATGCAACTAGATTAACATGGATCTAACTAATCAAATATAATGCATAAATAAGGAAGACTAGTATAGAAGTTACCTGCAATAACTCCGTCTTCAGTCATTGCCTCTACTGCAGTCATCGTGAAGGCTTGCCTCCTAGGCTGAACGGCATGCTGGAAAGCCTGCTTCTGGGGAATGAGAGGCGCTCCACGTCCAGCGACTACCGGAGCTCTTTGCTGCTGAACTCCAACTGGTGCCTTCCACGGTTGCTTAGCACTCGGGCAATCCTTCAAAGTATGCGAAGCATCGCCACAAACCAAGCACTGGCCCAGAAGCCTCCTGCACTGCTCCTTCACATGACCAGTCTTGCCGCAATGACTGCACGTCTTCTGACTAGGCCCAACTGGCCTCTTAAACTGCACGGACTGATTAGGCTTAAACCCAGGCCTAACCACAGCTCTGGCCTGCTCCATAGGCCTCTTTCTAGCACCCGAATACTGCCCTCTCTTCTGATTGGCAATCAGCTCCTGTCTCTTGGCAGCTATCAACAACTTCTGGTAAGAGTCTAAGTTCAAAGAGGAAATCAGACTCTGCAGCTCCAAAGATAAACCCTGTAAGAATCTCTGAGCTCGATCCTCAGCAGTCTCCACCATCTTCGGCGCAAAGCGACTCAGTCTCATGAACTCTTGGTGGTACTGATCCACCGTCAGATTCCCTTGCTTCAGATTGATGAATTGCTGCATTAGCTCCCTCCTGGCAGCTCGAGGGAAATACTCATCATTAAATCTTGCCTTGAAAGTGGCCCAGGGGATAGGCTTTGCCAACTGCTACTCTTCTGACTCCCACCAACTGCGGGCATTGTCCTTCAGTTGCTTCTTCACTAAGTCAACCCATCCAGCCGGGTTAACCTTCGAGAGAAGCAGGTTATCCTCTGTGTTCTTCATCCATTCATCTGCAGCTAATGATCCTTCTGACCCAGTGAAATATGATGGGCCCAGCTCCCGAAACTGCTTTGCTCCCGGCTCGAAGCGAGGGGCATTCTGAAGCATGCCCCGCTGAACCTGCATCATCTGATGCATCATCCTCATCATCTCAGCCGTGGTGGGTTCTCTATCAGCATCCGCAACATGTCCTGCTCCACCACCAGCTCCAGATCCACTACCAGCTCCTTGGGTAACGCGTCTACCGGCCATCTAAGACAAGGAAATGTTCAGATTAGACTTAATCATGACTCGAATGTTCCGAATATTTAAATGGATGTTGTTATCATTATTATTGTTCCGATATTTCGCAGATACAAAGAGGAGACCTGCATGGGCCACCACTAAAACCTGTCACGCCCCGCTTCCCTAATATGGAAAGCGAGACGTGAGGAGGTCCGCTCAGACGTGGAGCTGTGAAGCTGCAGTCTGATAAGCGTCTGTAAATTTTTTTTTCGAAAAATAACAGGTCCTTGCATTACAACGAAACAACAACAATAATAAAGCAGATAAAAAGTATCCACCAACAATGTCCAACAAATATTACAACATCACGGAATAGTCACAAAAGTACAAGTCTGAACAATAGGCCTAAGGCATGGCCGAAACATAAACATAGAGATATATAGGTGTTACACACCGAAACCTAACAGCAACTACTAAAGCAGCAACAACTAAAAGAAGTCTCTAGGTGAGTCTAGGACTGGTCACCAGTGCCCTCGAACTCTGCCTCTGCAGAGACCTCAAACTTAGCGTCAACAAACTGTTCGTCCGCTACTACCTGCTCTGTCTCAGATTCTGACATGTGACACCCAAAGAGAAAAGGGCACATGTCAGCAAAAGTCTCACTAGAAAGGCGGAGAACTTTTGTGCAAGGATACAAATATAGAAAAGCGACTAGCAGTTCTAACATGATGAAATGGCATGACATTTAAGAATGCAACATTTAAATGAACAAAATAATAACAATCAAGCACGTTGTAGCAGAAAGCTACAATTCACTATTTCACGATTCACGAATCACTGATTTATCACGTTGTGCACAGAGTTTCCGTCTTTTGGCTGAAGTGGCTGTACGGGCTCACTTCTATGCTCAAGCGATCGTTTAACCCTACCCCTCCACGTGTATATGGACTGGCGCCCATATTCTGGATCACGAGCCAGGAAGTGTTATTGGCATAGGGTTGTGCCCGCAAAGCAGGTGCCTAGCCTCAATAGTTACAATTATTGTAGCATGTGCTACGCAATCACGATAGAACAATTTGATGCATGACATGACATGTAATGAGCAGTTAAAGTGCATACAGTTAATTGAAAATAAACATGACATGGCAGCATGAAAAGATAGCATGGTAAAGGTGTCGGACCTAGCTTCGTTGTCAAGCTAGATCTAGTAAGGTCGTCTAGGCGACTATCATTTCACCGCCTAGTCTCTTTTACGCTAATACAAAAATTGGCCTAAAACGTGGCCTAAATAATTACTGGCAAGTATCACTTGCCTGTTTCCGGTGGTATCGGTTGTCGTGGGTTCGTCTGGACGGGTACTACGTGATGGTACTGCTGGTTC
Source organism: Scilla litardierei (assembly GCA_030789695.1). NCBI lineage: Eukaryota > Viridiplantae > Streptophyta > Magnoliopsida > Asparagales > Asparagaceae > Scilla > Scilla litardierei. The sequence goes on along the minus strand of CM061142.1, from coordinate 805,762,995 downwards.
TCTGTTTTGGTTAAACAATTCACCGAATTAGATCTATTGCGAAAAACGTACAATATTAAAAATAACGTCCGAATTGGGTTCACCTAATTTTATTCTAGTTTTATTACCCTAACATCATTTCCAATTTTGTTAACATACTAAAATCAGTTTAATACTTAATTAACACTAACTATTTAAGTAATATTAACAAATAATTAATTAACTAGGCTAATCACATGGTTAAACATGGTATTAATATTTCACCTACTAAGTTTGACTAGGGATAAAAAAAACCAACATGTTATAACTTAACAGTATTGAATAAATAACCATATCTCTCTTCCACTTATTCTTTTTACTCACACTGTCAAACATAAAGACTGTCATGACATTCATCATATATATTTTTTAACAAGTTCAAGGCATCCTCTTATAATGCTCTCTGACACAATCTTTGTTTATGAATAAACCAACAACACAATCTTTGTTTATTAATAAACCAACACAAGGCTACCTTTATTTAACCCTCAGGTCTCTCTCTCCCTTATTCATGCTGTGAGTTTTCATTTCTTTATTCTTTTGTTTTTTTATGTTTTCAGAATTTTCAGCAACCTAGAAACGAAAGCACCTTGCGCCAAAAAAAACAACAAAGGGAGAAGGGCTTCTCACCTCGCGCGACGACGGGGAGGAGGAGGGGCTGATGGGCGCCGGCGGTCGGCGGCTCCGACGACGTACGGCGGCGGCGCGCGCTGTTCTGGGCGGATGCGGCTTCTCGTGGCGGCGCGTGGCGGCGCGTGGGTGGAGGAGGCGGCCCTAGGAAGGAGAAGGAGGAGGAAGAAGAGGTTTGATGTTTGGGTTGAGTTCTTGTTGGATCTGAAATTGCTTTGGATCTGAAAATATTTGCAAGAATTTGAATTTGGGGTTTCAGATTTGGGTTGTTGCTTTTGTTTTCAGAAGTTTGGATTTGGTTTTGATGGATGGTTTTTTGTAAAAGATGGATTTGATTTGGGAAAATGATTTGTAGGGTTGTGATTGTGGTTGTGGATGATGATTTATTTTTGTTTGAGAAATTTGTTCTTGGCTTTGGGAAATCTGATGGAAGAAATTTGGATTGATGAAAATAGGTTTTGGGATATGTTGGGTTTCTTGCAGGAATGATGATTCGGGTGAATGTGTTTGTTTGCAGACGATGAAGGTGGATTTCTGGTTGTGGAATACCCAGGAATTGGTTTTCAGCAAGTTTAGCAGAGGAGAGGTGTTCTCTTAAGAAGATGAGCATCGCTTTCATTTGTCAACCCATCTTAATTAGATTAAGATGGAAGTTAATGCAACTTTAGACATTTGTAGAGACGTGTCGCTTTTCCTAAACGAAAGAGAATGCCAGGTTTGACAAATTTTAGGAGATGTATCTGGCTGTCTAAAACGTGTGTGTTGTCGTGTAGTTAAGGGTTAAGACATTTACGTAACTAAGTGAGTTTAATAAGTCATCATTAAAAAAATGAAAGGTAATTAGTGAAATAATTAAGGTAAATCATTTTAGTTAAAACTTGATGGTAAATATTGACGACACGGTAAAACGAAAACATAGACGCGCTCGCGTGACACGTACGGACGAAACGTTAACTGGTTGACAGAAGTAAAATACTGGTACGGCACAATCAAAAACTCGCCTAAAAATACTGACCGTTACATGTTGAGAGGAAGAATAGGACGCTTGTGGAATGTGCTCGCACTATGCTTGATGATAGCCAACTTGGCCATCAATTTTGGGCGGAAGCGGTACATACCGCTTGCTATGTGTTTAATAGAATACTTTTGAGGCCCGGCACCAAACAAACTTGCTATGAATTGTTGTTTGGTAGATTGCCTCAAGTTAAACATTTTCGAGTTTTCGGCGCAAAATGTTTTATTACAAAGACGTATGGTAGTTTTGACAAATTTGATCCAAGATCCGATGAGGGGATATTTGTTGGATATTCCTCCTGTAGCAAAGCCTACCGGATATACAACAAAAGAACCTCAACGATCGAGGAATCTCTTCATGTTTCATTTAATGAAAATTTTGTCCCTACTAGAATTACTAATGATGATGACTCCATGGATGTTTTATGTGATTCTATTAGTAATTCTAAGTCTATTGATTCTATTGATACTAACCCTACTGATGATACTTTTGAGAATGTTCCTAGTGATTAGGGAATTCCCAAACAGATTCATACAGTTCGTGACCATCCCCATGAGCAAGTCATTGGCAACATACTTGATAGTGTCAAGACGAGATCTCAAGTCAACTACGTCGCTCATTGTGCCTTTGCCTCCTCAATTGAGCCAAAGAATATTAATGAAGCGTGCGAAGATAGTGCTTGGATCCTAGCCATGGAGGAGGAACTCATTCAATTTGAGAGGAATGAGGTTTGGGAGCTTGTTCCATTGCCTTCGAAGAACCACACCGTTATAGTAACGAAGTGGATTTTCAAGAACAAGACCGACGAAAACCAAATCGTCGCCTGTAACAAAGCTCGGTTAGTAGCTCAAGGCTACCGGCAAGAGGAATGTATAGATTTCAAAGAATCCTTTGCTCCGGTAGCTAGATTAGAATCTATTAGGTTGTTGTTATCTTTTGCATGCCATAAAGATTTTAAACTCTTTCAAATGGATGTAAAAAGTGCGTTTTTAAACGGAGATGTCGTTGAGGAAGTTTATGTTTCTCAATCTCCGGGTTTTATAAATGAAAATTTTTCAAATCACGTTTTCAAACTTAAGAAAGCACTTTACGGTTTTAGACAAGCTCCTCGAGCTTGGTATGACCGCCTAAAGAACTTTCTTTTGGATTTGGGTTTTAAAATTTGGAAGTTGATTCTACATTATTTGTTATGTATTCGAATCATGATATTATTTTAATTCAAATTTATGTTGATGATATCATTTTCGGTGCTACTAACTTCACTCTTTGCGAAGAGTTTTCTAATGTCATGAAGGATCAATTTGAGATGAGCCACATGGGTGAGCTCAAATATTTCTTAGGTCTCCAAATTCGCCAAATGAACGATGCAATCTTCATCCACCAAACCAAGTACACGGTGGAGTTGCTAAAGCGATTTGGAATGGAGAATGCCTCAGGCAAGAAGACTCCAATGAGCACTACTACACATCTTGATAAATATACGGGCGTCAAAGATGTAGACATTCGTCTATATCGAGGTATGATAGGTAGTTTACTATATCTTACTGCCAGTAGGCCCGATATTATGTTTGCTGTATGTGTATGTGCTCGTTATCAGTCTCAACCTAAGGAATCTCACTTGGTAGCGGTAAAACGTATTTTCCGTTATTTAAGTTACACACTCAACTTCGGATTACTTTATCCAAAGTCTAGCACATATGAGTTAATCTCATATAGTGACGCAGATTATGCGGGATGTAAATCCAACAGGAAAAGTACTAGTGGCACTTGCCATTTTATAGGAAATTCTCTTGTCTCTTGGTTTTCCAAGAAGCAGAATTCCGTATCACTTTCAACCACCGAGGCGGAATATATTGCCGCCGGTGCTGCGTGTGCTCAGGTTCTTTGGATGAGACACACTCTTAAAGACTTCGGTATAAACTGTGATACTTGTCCTATCATGGTGGACAACCAAAGTGCAATATGTCTCTATAAGAATCCGGTACACCATTCCCGTTCTAAACACATAGATGTCCGTCACCATTTCCTAGATGATCATGTTGCTAAAAGGACATCATTTTAGTGTACATTGAAACCCAGAAGCAAATCGTCGATATTTTCACGAAACCACTCAAGGAAGACTCCTTTGTGCGGTTATGTCGAGAATTGGGGATTATGGGTGAATCCGAGATTTAGGATTCATATTTTCAATAATCTTGCATGATAATAAATTTCTTTTATATATGCTCATGCTAGATGTGTTGGGATTTTTGGATTTATGATTGGATTTTCGGTGGTGTCGATATTCATGAACATCGTATTTAAGCTTTTTGATGTTTTATGGGGTAGATTAATGATGTTTGAGAGTATTTCGATGTATCGTCCAAGTGCGATTAGGAGAGAACTCTAAATTACTAAATTTCAATTTTTTGGACTCTCTTAGTCGGTCCAAGTTCATTGGCCGACCGACTAGATTGCGTTCTAGTCGGTCAGTGAATGAACTCAGACCGACTAATTCATGCCATTTTGACTATCTGTTACTGTTTGCAGTTAGTCGGTCTAAGCTCATTGGCCGACCGACTAGATTGGATTCTGGTCAGTCAGCACTTGAACTGAGACCGACTAATTGCGCATGGGCAGCTGTGTCTTTTGGCATTCCTGATCGACTTAAACTCTCCCCCGCACCGATTAGAATTCATTCTAATCGGTGCGCGATCACTCTCAAACCCTAAACCCCCTTCGTCCGTCTGTCTCCCTCCGTCGTGTGTCACGTTTTCCGGCCATTTCCGGCCATCTTCGCTGTCGTGGATCTCTCCCCTACCTCCAGTCGACCTAGGTATCTCTTTCTCTCTGCGTTTTAGGGTTTCATTCTAGGTCAAACTTCGATTTCCGTCGATTTAGGGTTTGTATTAGGGTTTCTTCGTTCGTTTTTGCGTTTGATCTCGTGCGTTGGTTTGTGTTGTCTCGTCTCGAGTATGGCGAAGACACGTATCCCCATCCGTCCCTCTAGTCCGTCTCCCATGGCCATAGAGTCTCCTCATACGGACCCTCCTCAACCCAAACGCCGAGCCAAGACCACTCGTCCCTCTTCTTCTTCGCCTCCTCTTAAGAAGAAGAGGACTTCCAATCCAAAGCCCAAACCCCAATCCCAATCTCAATCTCAGCCCAAATCCAAGCCTAAGAAGCAGCTTGTGTCTCCAACCTCCTTTCGTGCACCCACTCCTCCAGCTTCTGACTCCGACGAAGAGTATATCCCTGAGTCTGAGCCTACCACTAGGGCTCCTACTCCTTCACCTCGATCTAGCTCTCATCCGTCTAAGGGTAAGGCTCCCATGCCTTTGGGTGGTGTCGATATTTCGTTATGTTGCGATGACCCGATGTGTCTCTCGGCATACAATCGTATCGAGCACTGTCCATTGATATTGGAGCACTTCGTTCAGTTCTCAGATTTTCCACATCTCGCCGATCTTCTTTCCTATAGCGGCCTAATAGATTATATTCGCCATGACCCCAAGGCAAACCCTCACCCGTACCCACGACTCGTCAAATTATTCTATGCCAATCGAGTACGTGGTGAGTATGACGACACTCACTCCATTGAGACGACTGTCTTGGGGACACCTATTGTCCTCACGGCAGAAATCTTAGGGGAGTTGATAGGTGTCTCATCCTCTGGCCTTCTTCCTGCTGATATTGCCGTGGATAATATCCACGATCTGGACCAGGCGATGCTTTCTGAGATGTTTCATGTTATCCCTCCCGCCATGATTGGCGTCCCCTCGAAATCATTTAAGCCTAACGCTTGGGTCCTCAATCTTATCCTGAAGTCGTGCCTCCTTCCGAAGTACGACTCCTCTAGCTTGCCATCTCAGCCGTTCCTCAAGCTTATCTACGCTCTCTTCATGGGGAGCGAGATAAATTGGGCTCGTATTATCCTTGATAAGATGGACTCTTTTGAATGCATCCCAAAGTCCACAAAATCAGCTCACATCCCATATCCTTGCCTTTTTACCCTCGTTTTTCGTCACTTCGGGGTCCCTCTCCCTCCTGATGACCAGCGTCCGTTGGGTCATCCTATGAATGCGACGGCCGTCAAGAAGTCTCTGGGGGCGCTTCGTCACGTTCAGAGGACTACCCCTTCTGCCACCGAGGGTACCTCTTCAGCTGCTCCTCCACCTCCTCCTTCACTCGCTGAGTTTACCGTTTCCTTGAGACTTGTGGAGTCTTGTGTTTCTCGTTCTGAGGCGATGCTAGCTCGCATCTGCTCTCACTTGGGCATTGAGATTCCTCCTTCAGTTTCTGACGAGGAGGAAATGGATGAGGCTGATCTCCAGGAGCTTGTTGGATCTCCTCTTCGTGCCCCTGAGGATACGTCTGCTGCTGCTTCTTCTGCTGGTGCTCCCGAGAGCACACCTGCTGCCACCATTCCTTCGGTGGATACTTCTGCTGGTGCTCCCGAGACCACTCCTGTTGCGACTCTCCCTTCTGTGGACATACCAGTCGACCCTGTGACCACCACCCCTTCTGTAGAGCATGCTGTTGCTGCTGATCCTGCCTCCACCTCCTGAGCTTGCGTTGGAGGACTCTCCCTTGTGCACTTTGGATGATATATTTAGTCGTGAGAGAGTGGGGTAGGATAGTAGGTGGTTATGGATTTTTTTTGATATTTTTGGATGTTTTGATGACACACTTTTTGATGTATATTCATTTTGATGTCTGTTGTGACATATGTTGTATGTGTGCACCGATCCTTCGATCGTTTTTATGTATGTTGGCAGATGTATACATTTTGTTGTACCATGTTATAATATATATATATATATATATATATATATACACACACATCGTGTTGACATTTACTTCTGTGTGCACAATATATATTTTTTTTGTCTCTGATGTTGTTTTCGTCGCTCGACGATTATATGGATTAAATAGAAATTAATTCTATGAAAACATAGAATTGTTTTCCATGCACTTAATTCATCAAGAATGTTGATATTGGAGAGTATGTTCCATAACTCAATACGTGAAATTGATTTGATTTTTGAAGATTTTATTTTTCGATTATCGACTATGGTCTTGTTGGCACGCTTTGATTTACTTCGTATTTTACTTTGGTGTCATTTGGACCGTGGTTGTATTCTACGACTCCCATGCTTTTATTTTTAGCCATTGTTGTTGTCGTTGATCTCCTCCCGCTCTTTTTGCTAATGCCAAAGGGGGAGAGAATTAATAATGACGATGTGCTAAATGATAATTTAAAGCAATTTACCGTGAATCTAATTTGATATGTTAGATTCAGGGGGAGTTAAGATATAAAAATGGATTTCAAATCCAATATTTCAATAATTTGGTTCATATTTTATACTTTCCTCATCTGCTTGATGCGTATGATTATTATGTATATGGAATTAACGTGTCATCAAGGCAGAGGGAGTAAGTAAATTCCTTTCGACTCATTATTATTGATTATTATTTATGTTGGTTTTCCATCACTAAAAAGGGGGAGAATGTTGAGTATTGATTCCCCAGATTTGGTTTTGATGATGAACAAACATAAATATCGTGAACTAACTCTTTGTGAGCGCAGTTATGGAGATCATCGCCAAAATTCTATGAACATCAAAAGCGACGTCTCAAGACTTCTCAAAGCGCGTGATCGTGTGCCTGAAGCTTCGTTGAAGCTCTAGGAGCATTATTAAAGTCAGAGATTCGGATTGAAGCTTTTGAAGACGGTTCGTCAAGTTTTATTTATAGTCTTCTAGCGTCTTTTCGTAGAATGTTAAGCCTTGAGTAGGTCTTACATGATTATCTTCATGACGCTCATATCTTAGAGCTAGGATCATCTTAGAAGCCCATACAAACTTTCCCGAAGCTTCACGCTTCATTTCGTGGCTTCTAGTGCATCTTAGTTGGTTCAAGAAGAAGAACCAACCGACTAGATGGCAATCTAGTCGGTCGGCAATCCTTCTTGAACCGACTAGATATCCTTGTCAAATTCAGCTCATTCACTGTTTACAGTTAGTCGGTCCAAGAAGGTTCACCGACCGACTAGTTGTCAAACTAGTCGGTTAGGAATCCTTCTTAGACCGACTAGTTATGTCGTTCATTTCACAGCCTGAGCTACTGTTTACAGTTAGTCGGTCAAAGAACAACTATCGACCGACTAGTTGTGAAACTAGTCGGTTGGAATTTGTTCTTAAACCGACTAGTTCACCTTGTATTCAGCCTATTTGATTTCAACTCTTAGTCGGTCAAAGAACACTCACCGACCGACTAATTGTCAAACTAGTCGGTTGGCAAGTCTTCTTAGACCGACTAGTTCTCTATCTCCTGAACTTTACATATTGGCTGTTCACTGGTCGCGCCCCGGATACACGTCCCAGAGCGGCGAAGATTGTAGTCTTACCGCAAGCGCACAGTGTAGCGGCGAGCGGGTATCGAACACAGGGAGGCCTAATAACAGTTTCTTCTTCGAATCACCTGGTTATAGGAAAAGTCGGGAGAATGTTCGCAATGTACGGTCACCGTCGTTTAAATGTATAAAGGGATTAACAAATTAATAGAGACGCTTAGGGGATAGGGAATCCCCGCTACTTGCCGTATCTCATCATTGTGACTCGTAGGTTTCACAATTGCTAGACTTGAAAATTGGGTGAACTAGTTGCAACTAAATGTGGAACCAAGCTCACGCTCACGTGCTTTTGCCGGTCTATAGCCAACCTAGGGTAGGGTCCAATCTCTTGCAAACCCTAACCTAGGTAAACTAGCATGAAGTACAACATCATCGTTCAATCGTATCTCGAGCCCACTCTCGTGCAAACTCGAGCTACGACCAAGGTTGGGATAGTTCCTACCCATCCAATCTCTTGCAAACGGGTATTGGTATAGAATTGCAATCGAAAAACCCTAGTTTCGGTCCAATCTCTTGCAAACCGATTCTGGAGGAATTCAATTGCAACCCAATTCGAATATCTAGGGCTTCCTATCGAATTGGGATCCAATCTCTTGCAAATCCCAATCGATATGAATCCCTAGCTATTCGTATTATAGCAATCCCAAACTAACCCTAATCAATCCTAGCAATAGATTCACCAATTCATCACAATTTCGAAATTGGGCTCGTAGGGTTCATCCCTACGCCCTAAGCCGATGAACTACTCACAATTCATAATAGAACGCAATAGAAATTCACAATTAAAATCAATGAAATTCATAGCAATATTCAATGAATCAATAAAAATGGGATTTTTGAGGGAGAGAGATACAAACCAATGAAGAACAAGCTAGCATCCAACAAAATCTCACTTTTCTCTCCTCCCTTAAAGCTCAATCTAATCCCTAAAAAGTTAATCTAAAAAACTGCAAAAAGTTCTGATAAAGCTCTCCAAAACTAGGTTAGAAACTGGAGTTAAATACCCCCCAAAATCGCCCAAAAAACCCTGACGAAAATGCCCCTGCGTAGCCTCAAATCCGCAGTTTTCGCTTCAGGCAGCGCGGCTCACTCGGCCGAGTGACAAATGTCACTCGACCGAGTGACGAACCCTGTACAAAAACAGAGAGTTGGGGGTCTCGGGGGTCGTCTCCTCAGAGGTCACTTGGGCGGACGGCCTTCAGTCACTCGGGCGGACCGTCTTTCTCCACTCGGCCGAGTGGGTCATCGGAGCAGACTGACGGAAAACAGAGAGTTGGTGATTTTTGATGCCGTCATCTTGGCTCCACTCGGGCGATGGGTGACTCGGTGCTCGGCCGAGTGCACGTTGATATTTCTCTGTTGCGTGTCCGTTCTGGCCGGCCAAGCGGGCTTCCTATGGTCGGCCGAGTGACTCCTTCACTCGGCCGAGTGAAGTGCTAAAAATGCCCAAACTTCATATCTTCGCCTCCTCGTCGCTCCTACGATGTTCTTTCTCCTTCCACTCCACTCCAACAGCAAAATACCCCCCAAGAGAGTCGTCGGTGACACTCCGGAGTAGGTGCATCTCAGAATCACTCCAAATCGCTCCAAATCTCCTGAAATACGACAAAACCAACAAATCGTGAAAAGCATCGCAATATTGTCGAATAAACGTGAAAAACACGATTTGAGCGATCAAAATGGCATGCAATCATGCAGAAAAAAGGTGTAAAATAGGGAGTGATCAAAATCCCCCAAGCTTACCTCTTACTCGTCCTCGAGGAAGATAAGTAAAAAGCGAACCCGGTGGATAAAGATAAAGAAAATGGCGGAAAGGTGGAAAATGGAAAACGAAAAACAAAATAGAAAACGAAGAGGGAAGTTGCTAGATCGTTTTTCTCAGGACTTGGGTTTTGCTTACTCATATAGCATGCATCAAATATAAAACACATGTCAAAGTCTTTTATTTTGATACCATAGTATAATGATGCATTTGAAATAGAAAACCCAAGAATATCGATATAGCATGAAAAATGGAATAATTCTAAGATTAACATCGTCTGAAGCATCTAAAGCGGTATACAATATCGTAGATCACACACTTTTCAATTGAATGCTTTCTATGGGGAGTATAAGAGATATCACACGATAGAGTAGTAAGAATAGAAAAAATGCGGTTTTCATGAAATGAATGCTAAGCGTAGATTTCTGGATTTCGTGAAACTTTAGCAATCTCACCGAGTATAAAATATTACTTAGCATAGGTCGTCATGCACCGTCAAGTAGTCACTCTCTCACACATCATTGGATTCTCTCCCCCAAGCTTATCTATAAGCATGGTGGCATATATAAAACGGTATTTACATCCCCATTTTTATGAAGCTCCAAAAGTCAGAAATAAAACAAAAGAGGGAAGAAAGAGACAAAGTATATGAGATGGGATCGTTTTCGAACTACTTTTCTCTTTTCTTTTCTTATTCTCAAATCTTTTTCTTTTTCTTTTTCTTTTCTTTTTTTTTTCAATAGCATATATACACAATGATCCTAAATCAAAGAGAAGGATATACAAGTATTTTTTTCTTTGGATTTCGGGCAATTTGGAGCATGTGATTTTAATAACGGGGGAATGCCAATAATAGAATCGCTAAGGGGAGATTCACCAATGAATTTAAAATAGAGAAATAATGTTCAAGATATGTGGAGAAAGAAATAAATGTATCTCTCAGTTCACTCTATAGGACGTGCATGACAACTTCAACAGGGTAATATAATCTACTCAGTTTAATCTCAAAAAGTAAACTAATCCAGAGTTATCATTGCTAGCAACAATTCAATCAACCTGAAGTGAAAAGTTCAAGTCAAGCAATAAGAAGTGATATGAGAGAAAGGAAAGCAGTACTCCAGATATAAGCATCAATGCGTGAATCTTGGTGTGTTTTCTACGATAGCATACATATGAATCATCAGACATCAGTTAATAATAGAATTTCATCCATTTTTATACATCAAAAGAGAGTGGGTTACTATTTCTAAATGCAAAGCAGAACATAGCATATGATATCAGAAATAAGAGGCTATGACATGACAAGTATAGCATGCATATAGAGAAAAGCTAACACCACGTCATCATCATCACAGAAAAGTCATCTCTAGCAAAAGATGAAAGAAATAAAGATAAATGAAAATAAAAACTATTTACAATGCAACACACAAGAAAAATAAGAAAAACGTGATGCATGGTAAAAAAACGAAAAAGTGATGAAAAAGTGAGTGATAAAGTGGAAAAACGTGGGAAAACTAAAAATAAAGGGTGACAAAAGCAAAAAGCGTGAGAACTCACTCCCCCAAGCTAAAGTGCACAGTGTCCTCAATGTGCGAAGTGTGGCACACCGAGAGACGTGTAATGGGGGGGTGGGTAAGCATGCATGATAAAAAGGAACAAAAATAACAAAATCAAAAATATGATGCGAATGTGAAGCATGCAAGGATAAGAGTGATCCAGATATGTGTGTGTCACCAAAAACACTCTCCCTCACTCCCGAAAAAAAGAGAATAAGATGATATGATCAAAATGTGGACAAAAATAGTGAGGGGAGGAGGGGGTGGTCAGAAATCGTCAGGACCAAGCAGAGAATGGGCAGCATAACGACAAAAAATCGGAGGCATCAAGGGTGTGCCTAAGCTGGTGGTGCTGCGCCATCTCCGTCCTGAGGCGGAGGTGGGGGGGGTGGTCGTGGAATAGTCTGCTGGGTGGGCGGGGGTCGTGGCAGTCGCTCGAGAATCTGGGTCAAGCAATAGTGAATGCTAGGAAGCAGCTCGAGGCGGTGTTGCATGGCAGTGACTGTGGAAGACAAAGCCCTAAAATTTCCCCGGAGTCCACTCAACCCCCCCTCAAGAGCGCGAACGCTCTGAACTAAGGCGTTAGGGGGTGGTGGAGCGGAGGGACGGACAGGTCTAGGCTGGGCTGGTCGGGACTGTCTAATACGGGCGGTGTAGGTGATCGGGACAGCAGGCATGGGTGGTAAGGGTGCTGTGCTCACTAGTGGATGCCCAGCCTCAGTGCGAGGCTGGGATGCAGGCTGGTGTGAGGTGGAAGCAGCAGCAGTAGGAGTGGAAGACAGAATCGGTGACGAGGCGGCAAGAGAGGTCAGTGACACAGACGTGAGGACAGACGTCACGACACTCTCAGATAGAACATCTACGATGGAGACAGAAGGGTCGACCGCTGGGGAGGAAGTGTGGGGTCCAAAAGATGAAATCCCATCGGATATCATACTGGCCTTGGTCTCCACGGCGGCAGCGAAAGAAGGCTCGCCGCTCTCAAGTATGGTGGGTGGACGCTCGGGTAGCAGAGAGGTGAGTGGCTCAACCGACAAGGGCACATCGGTGGTGGTGGTAGTGGTAGACGTGGTGGGCGTAGGCTCAGCAAGTGTACTCCTGACACTAGCAGAAGTGGGGATAGAAGTGTCGGGAGCGGCAGAAAGTGCAGGCTCAGGCTGAGGGAACACAGGGTCAGCTGGCAGTGCAGGGTGTGCAGGTGGTGCAGGCTCAGCTCCCTCGGCCTCTAGCACGTAGGCGGTGGGGATCAGGAGATCCATCGCCGGAAGCCAGTTGTCGTGTGCTGGTCCTAAGTGTGTCCGAGCGGGGCTCGGAAGGATCATGTAGTCAGCACCGTACGGACCGTGCAACCAAACCCAGTGCCACTGGCCGTGCGGATGAAGCATCTTCATCTGGGCCATGACGTCTATCGATAATGCAGTGGGGCCCGTGGCTCGTCGCAGGTCAGCTGGAAGGTCCTCGCCGGTCATCAGGGCTAGCAGGGTGATCAGGCCGCCGCAACATATCGGAGAGCGAGCGCCCACCGATACGATGATGCGGTCCAAAAACCAGCTAGCGACGTCGATCTCAATGGCGGGGACCAGCGTAACTCCATCCCTATCAAGAACTCTGGGGCGAGTCATCGCGTAGAGCATATAGAGCTCAGGCGTAGACATCGTCCCAGGCTCGTACCTCGCCAGAAAGGTGGTCGCCATAAGGCGCTGTGCTATGCGGAGGCAGGGGTGGACTATGGCCGAGGCCTTGGCCCTACTAGGGTCAAAGGCCTGAGGTAAACCTGTGATCCTGGCCCAGAAGGCGTGTGAATCGAAGGATGGGGGAGGGATGTGTGTGGGGGCGTAGGCTCGGTCGGGTGTGGGGACTGCGGGCCATTGAAAGAATGCCCTAAGCATATCGAGAGTGATCTGACACTCTCGATCCATGAGTTAGAAGGAGCATCCCTCAGTGGTCCGGGCGATCGAGATGAGCACCTCGAGTGTCGGACGGACGTAGGTGTCTGCTGACACGGAAAGAAAGTCTCGCCAACCCACGTTGTCATACAACGTGAGCATCCCCTCAAGTACCCCCAGGCGGTCTAGGTCAGCAAGGTGTGCGAACCTGGAGGGCACTATCGAGCACTGGGAGATACGCTCAAAAGTGACGCGATGTGCGTTGTCTCGGAACGTAATACCCAGCGGCCCGACGATAGGAGCCGGTGGTGGCTGTGGGTGGATGGGCTCGGCTGGGAGTGGATGTGGGTGGACTGGGTCGGCAGGCTGTGGCTGTGTGGGGTGAGGTGGTGTAGGCGGTGGAGAGTCCTCCACCTCGTGGGAGGGGTCGAGCTCATCCGGCCGCTTCTGCTTGGCGGAAGCTCCCCGAGTGCGTGGCCGTGTTCGGGGCGGCATGTGCGCCCCGAGTGCTCACCCAACAAGTAAAACGCGGCGTGCTAAAATAAATGGAACGATGGTACCTGAACACGCCGTGAGAGCAAAACAGCGGATGCGTGCGAAGACGCCGCCTCCACTAAGCCAAAAGTGTGCCCCGGAGGCTCCCCTAAGCTCCCCTAAGCTCTCCAAGATTGCCTACACATCAAACAACGATATCAGCGTGTAAAATTCGAAATACATGGGGGGTTAGGGGTATAATAGATAGATAATGAAATTAATTTGATTTGGGGATCGATTAGTGTACGGATCGTCGAAAATATGGGAAAATGGAGAAAACGGGCGAAAAGGGGTTACCGGAGGTCGGCCGGCGGCGAGGGAGTCGCCGGCGGTCGGGGTACTCGGGCGGTCGACGGTCGGTGCTCGGCCGGCGGTGGTCGGGCGGTTGAGGCAGCAGTCGGGCGAGTGGAAAGCGGAAGCAGGTGAGCGAGGGTCGAACGGGCACGGGTTCGGGCGATCGAATAAATTTGATGCTTCGTATTCCGCGCCGAGCCCGCGTCCGCTTATATAGGATTAGTTATGACTCGTCCGAGTGGCTATGAAACTTGGCCGAGTGATCGTAACGAAATTATTTTAAAAACTCCTCGCTGCTTACGACTCGGCCGAGTGGCTTTGCCACCCTCGGTCGAGTGGCTTTGCCACCCTCGGCCGAGTGGAAAAAGTCCATTCGGCCGAGTGGCACAAGCTACTCGGCAATTTTCGCCCTAGGAGCGTATCAGTTTCACTCGGTCGAGTGAAGATATATACTCGGCCGAGTGGCAATTTATTCTGAAATCGAAAAAAGAACAGAGAGTTGGGTGCAGCAGACTTCCCTCGTTGGTGCGCCACTCGGGCAGACGACGTTGTTGGCTCGGCCGAGTGGCGATGGTACTTGGCTGAGTGAGGCTCCGTTCTCTGCTGTGATGCTCTGTTTTGGCTCTAATCTCTGTTTTTCTTTCTCCAGTTGATTTCTTCCTTCTCCTAAGCCTTGAGCGCATTCCTGGAGCGCTCTTCTTCGCTTTAGTCATCCTCCATATGATAGATATCCAGTTCTCCTCTCCTGTCAAAGAAAATAGGACCAGTTGTCAAAATTTTTCCGGCGAACGACTCAAAAACACTAATAAAATCTAAAACAAAAAATAAAAACCAAAAATAGAAAAACGCGATAACCGTCAGGTTACCTCCCGACAAGCGCTCGTTTTAGGTCTTGAGCTCGACCCCTATTGATTTTCAATTAACGCTTGATGTTGGGTGCATACGAGATGCACCTATCGAACTTGCTTGGAAGACCACTCGGATTTGGATCATGGTGGTGTGAGGTCTTCCTCAGCGCCCCTTCATCATGGGCGATGTTGGGGGGGGGGGGGTGGCTCCCCCAAGCTAGAGCTTGCTCCGGTCTTCTTCTTCACTGGTGACACCGATTGTCATATCGGTGGAGCTTTCTTTGGAGTCCTCAACTTCGAGAGCTTGCAGAGCTCCCATATTCTTGCGACATCAGCGTCGCCATCATCAATTACCATGGAGATATCGGGGGAGTGCTCCATCTTCTCTTCGTCGGCCAAGTCTAGGCCTTCTTCGAAGCTATCTTCGTGGGGTGCGCCGATGGAATGGGGTATCGCCTCTTCAATGACCTCATCAAGGAGGTCCATGTAATCAAGCTCCTCGTGACATGGCATGTGCTTCATTGCCTTCGGTATATGAAGCTCCACTTCGATGTTGCCGACGTTCAAGGTAAGGGTCCCCTCTCGCACATCGACGATGACACCGGCGGTGGCGAGGAAAGGGCGTCCAAGTATGAGTGATGTATCGCCCTCCTCCTTGATGTCCATTATCATGAAATCGCATGGCAAACATATGCCCCCCCGGAACTTGGAGTGGGATGTCCTCCGCTATCCCAACCGGTCTTGTGATCCTCCCGTCTGCTAGTTGAATCCGCATGTCGGTAGGCTTCAAATCCGTGCCGGTATTCAAACTCCGGAACATGGAGAGAGGCATGAGGCTAACACTAGCCCCTAAGTCTACTAATGCCTTTTGTAGGGGGACGCCGCCTAGAGTGCAAGGAATCCGAAAACTCCCCGGATCTTTGAGCTTGGCGGGCTCCTTTTCCCTCTTTGTGAACCAAGTCCCTTCCTCCGCGAGCATTATCTTATCCTTCCTCTTCCTTCCCGTGATCAAGTCTTTTAAGAACTTGGCATAAGATGGGATTTCCACTAAAACGTCGAGGAAGGGGATATTGAGGCTCACCCCTCTCAAATACTCGAGAAACTTGGCTAGCCGTTTCTCCATCTTGGCTCTAGCTAGCCGCTGAGGGAAGGGCACCGGTGGCATAAATCGGCGCTCATCGATAAGCTCCTCCGTTCTAGATTTCACTTCTCCGTGCAACTCGTTATCTTTCTCAACTTCAATTGACGGCTCACTTTCATGTAGAATCTCCACCACGGGCTCCTTGACTTGAGTCATGGGGGGGGGGGAGTGGTATCCTTCCCTCCTCTTGTAGTAACCGCAACGACCGCATTAATATGGCCGGTGTGCCCCGTGGATTCGGCTCGGGTTGAGCTGGTAATTGTTGATTGTTTTTGTTGAGCAACGCAAGTTGCTCCCCGATTTGAGCTACGACGGTGGCGAGGGAATCTTGTCCCGCCTTCAATGTGGCATTGATCTTTCGTTGTTCCGCCATAAACTCATCCACCTTTGCTTCAAAATCTGAGCGTTGTTAAGCTTGTGGTGGGTTAGGATTTCTCCACCCTTGATTGTATCCGGGCGGCCTATAAGGACCCACTTGTTGCCTCGGTGGGAAATTTTGTTGCGGTGTCCCCCTTTGTGGATAATTCGGTTGTGGTGGTGGTGGAGCCCGAGCCTGAGGAGGTTGTTGTGGCAGGGGGTTTAATGCTCCATCATTATTGGCATATGAGAAACCCGGATGGTTTCTAGCGGCCGGATTGGACCAATATCCAGAATTTCCCGCGACGTATTGAACTTGCTCCAAAGCTCCTTCTCCTTGTTCTCCTCCCGCATATATGGATTGAGATTGGTCTTGCTAATCGCTCATATGATTTGTCGGCATGGATGTAGAAGGGGCTCCTTGAGGCTCCGCAATGAATTTCTCCAATCTCTCCACAACCTTGTGGAGAGAGTCAAACTTGCTAGAAAGCTCCGCCACAGCCTTGGCCTCATAGATACTTGTGGGCTTCAAGGAGGATGAAGAATGTCCTCGCTCGTCCCCCCATTGTTGGTTGTTCGAGGACATCTCCTCAAGCAAGGCCGTAGCTTTATCGGGAGTCTTCGACAAAATGGCTCCATTTGCCGTGGCATCAATAATCTGCTTCGTCCCCGGTTGGAGTCCATTGTAAAAGCTACGGACAAGCTCCCAATCCTCAACGCTATGATGAGGGCACTGATGTTGCAAGTCCTTGAAGCGCTCCCATGCTTCGTAGAGAGTCTCTTGAGGTCCTTGCTTGAAGGACATGAGAGCACTTCTAATCTTCACCGTCTTGGAGGGTGGGTAAAATTTGTCGACGAATGCACTCGTCAACTCATCCCAAGTGGTGAAGATTCCTTCAGCTTGCGTCCTCAACCAATATAATGCCTTATCCTTTAGTGTGAAAGGGAAGAGGCGCAGTCTGATAGCATCCACGGAGACGCCCGGCATTTGGAAGGTGACGCACTTTGATAGGAAGAGCTGGATGTGGTAATGAGGGGTTTCATGGGAGTTCCCATGAAAAGGATCTTGTTGCATAAGGACCACCAATCCGGTCTTCAACTCAAAATTCTTGTCGGTCGCCAACTCCGGCATGGCTATGGACGAGGTCGTGGAAGAAGTCTTAGGCCGAAGCCTATCTCTTATGGAAATAATCCTCGCCATTCGCGCCGCTAGTTCTTCTGGGGTCTCAGGATGGGTCATAAAATTTCCTTCCGCATCGGGTCTCCTCTCCGCTCGGATCCTCCTCAATGTACGCTCGATCTCTGGATAGTATAGTATCTCTTCGGGGTTCGCCGAGGATCTCGTGTACATGCAAGGGAAAACAGAGTTTCAAAGAAATAGTTAGCACAACGGAAGGGTAAAATAAAAATAGAAATAATAGAACAAAAAGAAAAATAGCTAGGTTATAGGAATCAAACACTATTGCCTCCCCGGCAACGTCGCCAAAAACTTGGTCGCGCCCCGGATACACGTCCCGGAGCGGCGACGATCGTAGTCTTACCGCAAGCGCACGGTGTAGCGGTGAGCGGGTATCGAACACAGGGAGGCCTAATAAGAGTGTCTTCTTCGAATCACCTAGCTATAGGAAAAGTCGGGAGAATGTTCGCAATGTACGGTCACAGTCGTTTAAATGTATAAAGGGATTAACAAATTAATAAAGACGCTTAGGGGATAGGGAATCCCCGCTATTTGCCGTATCTCATCATTGTGACTCGTAGGTTTCACAATTGCTAGAATTGAAAATTGGGTGAACTAGTTGCAACTAAATGTGGAACCAAGCTCATGCTCTCGCGCTTTTGCCGGTCTGTAGCCAACCTAGGGTAGGGTCCAATCTCTTGCAAACCCTAACCTAGGCAAACTAGCGTGAAGAACAACATCATCGTTCAATCGTATCTCGAGCCCACTCTCGTGCAAACTCGAGCTACGACCAAGGTTGAGATAGTTCCTACCCATCCAATCTCTTGCAAACGGGTATTGGTATAGAATTGCAAACGAAAAACCCTAGTTTCGGTCCAATCTCTTGCAAACCGATTCCGAAGGAATTCAATTGCAACCCAATTCGAATATCTAGGGCTTCCTATCGAATTGGGATCCAATCTCTTGTAAATCCCAATCGATATGAATCCCTAGCTATTCGTATTATAGCAATCCCAAACTAACCCTAATCAATCCTAGCAATAGATTCACCAATTCATCACAATTTCGAAATTGGGCTCGTAGGGTTCATCCCTATGCCCTAAGACGATGAACTACTCACAATTCATAATAGAACACAATAGAAATTCACAATTAAAATCAATGAAATTCATAGCAATATTCAATGAATCAATAAAAATGGGATTTTTGAGGGAGAGAGATACAAACCAATGAAGAACAAGCTAGCATCCAACAAAATCTCACTTTTCTCTCCTCCCTTAAAGTTCAATCTAATCCCTAAAAAGTTAATCTAAAAAGCTGCAAAAAGTTCTGAAAAAGCTCTCCAAAACTAGGTTAAAAACTGGGGTTAAATACCCCCCAAAATCGCCCAAAAAACCCTGACAAAAATGCCCCTGCGCAGCCTCAAATCCGTAGTTTTCGCTACAGGCAGCGCGGCTCACTCGGACGAGTGACAAATGTCACTCGGCCGAGTGATGAAGCCTGTACAAAAACAGAGAGTTGGGGGTCTCGGGGGTCGTCTCCTCGGAGGTCACTCGGGCGGACGGCCTTCAGTCACTCGGGCGGACCGTCTTTCTCCACTCGGCCGAGTGGGTCATCGGAGCAGACTGACGGAAAACAGAGAGTTGGTGATTTTTGATGCCGTCGTCTTGGCTCCACTCGGGCGATGGGTGACTCGGTGCTCGGCCGAGTGGCATGGTGATGCTCGGCCGAGTGCACGCTGATATTGCTCTGTTGCGTGTCCGTGCTGGCCGGCCGAGTGGGCTTCCTATGGTCGGCCGAGTGACTCCTTCACTCGGCCGAGTGAAGTGCTAAAAATGCCCAAACTTCATATCTTCACCTCCTCGTCGCTCCTACGACGTTCTTTCTCCTTCCACTCCTCTCCAACAGCAAAATACCCCCCAAGAGAGTCATCGGTGACACTTCGGAGTAGGTGCATCTCAGAATCACTCCAAATCGCTCCAAATCTCTTGAAATACGACAAAAACAACAAATCGTGAAAAGCATCGCAATATTGTCGAATAAACATGAAAAACGCGATTTGAGCGATCAAAATGGCATGCAATCATGCAGAAAAAAGGTGTAAAATAGGGAGTGATCATTCACCTCTTAATCGGTCCATGTTGAATCACCGACCGACTAGTTGAGAAACTAGTCGGTCAGTGATCCTTCTTTGACTGATTAGACTGCTTCAGAAATAGATCCGTTGGAGCATTAAATGCACGAATTTTCTCTCTCACTCTCTCTTCTCTATCCTATATAATCTTGAGATGCTTCTTCGTAGCATTCAAGGCTGATATTAATTGCATTTTAGAGAGTCAAAGAGAAGCATTTATTCTCATTTTCCAAGCTTTCATTTCTCACAAGAATCTCTCCTCACTCTTCTTCCTAAAGAGAGATTCTCATTGCTTGTGAGCCACTCAAGCCAAGAGCTTGATTCAAGGTCACCAACTCCTCCATAGGCTTCTATTGCTGGTCAACTTCTTGGAGCTAGGGTTTGGTGACTTCTTCTCCTCCAAAATCCTCCTTGCCCTAAAATCATAAGTTTACTCAAGGCATAGGATTTTGTTGGTAAGCATTTCTTATTTCATTTACTTTGATATTGCAAGTTTTACTCTCAGTTGTGAGAGTTGTGTGTGATCCCGGTTTGTGGGAGTCACATTTTCATTTGTGTATGAGTTGATCTTGTAGAGGTTTTCTACAAGAATTTCATAGTGCAAATTTGAGTTAGAGGTTTCTAACTCAAGTATCCGGAGGGGATCCGGGTGTTTGGGACGTAGGATCACCGGGAACAAGTCGGGGAGACTTTGGTGGATCCGAACCCGTTATCTCGTTTGTTTGCGATTGTATTTTATTGTTGTCACATTTTCTTTTCGGCATTGTTGGTTGAGTTTGCAAGATAATTAGGAATTATCTTCTTAATTATTTTAAAGTACTATTCACCCCCTCTAGTACTTGTGCAGTAGCTATCAGGGCAGTACACCGTGTTCGTTGGTTGCCATGACTGGCGCAACCCATATCAGATCAGTCGTGCCCTTGGTCAGCCTTCAGGTTTTTCGATCGAGTGGACCTAGGCCCAGGCCAGCTGGGCGGTGATAGTGGATCGCTGACCATATGGATGCCCGTCGTCGGGGCTAGGAAAGCTAGCCCACGCGAGCTGCAAGGCGGCGCTTGCTGTTTTCAAGCCAAAGAAGGCCGTGCTCCTCGCTCTTTCGACGGGGGGAGACCGCCGCTCCGGTCTACCCGGTGGACGCACGAGAGTCGGTGTTCAACGAGGCCGGGGTTGCGGCTCACCTGGCCGAAAATAGCGTGCTGTCCAAGGACCGTGTGACACCCATAAGTGCTAAGACAACGTTTTTTCTCTTTATATTTAGTGGCAATCATGCAGTAGCCCCAAGTTTTGGCAAACCAATAAGTTTTGCATTATACCCAAAAGAGGGCATATTTGCAAATTTTGCCTTAAATAGGGGTTTGAGGCAAATGTTTTATAAATACATGAGTATTAATTTTAATAACAACTTGATGAGATGTTTTCTTGGAAAGAGGAAAAGTGAGAGGACTTTTAAAAAATGGCAAACTTGTAAAAACTCATGAAGCTTCTACACCATTCTACATCATCCTTTAAATTTTTTAATTTAATTCCTAAAAATACAAACAAAGCACACCCCCAACTTTCGTTGGCTAAACTTGCAGGTAAAAAAAAGGAAAAAAAACAGAGAGGGGGAAAGAAAGAAGAGGAAAAAGGGGAGGAAAAAAAGAAAAGAGAAAAAGGGAAGAAAAGAAGGAAGGAGGAAGAGGATCAAGAGCTCAAGGCTTAATTAGGAGGGATCCCTAATATCTATCCTTAAGATTCTAGGTAGGAATCTCAACCCCTCTTGGTTCTATTTAAGATGACTTCATGTAGAATTGTAGTTGCATCTTGTATTTTCCATAGAATTGATGCTCTTCCTTAAAGATTTGATGTGTAGAAATTTCTCTTTTTTCTTGGATGATGTAACAACTTGGATTATCAACAATTAAGAGGAGTTTATGCCCAAATTTTTAGGAACTTATAGAAGATAAGCTACAAATTTGATTTTTCTTAAGTGGATTTAGGAAAGTTGATGACTTTTTTCAAAAGATTAGGCTTTTACTTAAGGAGCTTGTATAAAAGGCCTTAAACCATGCAATCCCACCCTTTCCCCTCATCTCCTTTCATTAAAAATGTAATTATCCCCAAAATTATTAAGAGGGATTTTACAAAATTAGTCTCTTTTGCACAAAGATTAAGATTTTCTTGAAGATACATTAAATAAAAGTTAAAGTGTAAAATCCTACAAACATTCATTTAGTTTTCCTCTTCTAAAATCCCATTTCTTTATAAATGTCTACTTTAAAAATTTTCATGAAGAGACCATTACTACAAGAGGGTTTTATTAAAACCTCTCCTTCTTAAAAACCTCTCTTTTGGCTATAAAAGTTAGACTTTTGCACCTCATTCCTTTTAAAGTTTTACTTATTAACATTGTACAACAACTACCTAGCTAGTGTTTAGGAATCCCTTCTTTGAAATGCTTAGGTTAGTCCCTTGATTAATTAACTTGATTAATTGGGTCGCATGTTCCTTTTTCCTTTAAGGGGTACGTTGATGTTAATGCTAAATGGAAATGGGTTCATTCACATTATTTGCCTTCACCTCTTAATATGTGAAGGTTGGTTCTTATGCTTGCATGTTGGATAACAATGGAGATTTAGCCTCTCTTACTTGCATGTTCAACCCATTTGTGGATAATTAGTTCCTTTACTTGCATGTTTAAGCAATTTGTGGATGTTTGGGTCCCTAACATGCATATGGCTATTTACATTCTTTTAATACGGTGCTTTAAAAAAATGGTGATGGTTGAATGAAAAGGAGTGGCATGCGAAAGAACTACTCGCAAAGGTTGAGCATTTGGCTAATGATGTAGGAAGTGTGAGACTTGGTTTATGTTTCAAATAGTGCATGGAAAAATGAATGTGAATGCGAGTGTTTTGGCCTACGCGTAGTTATGCTCTGCATGCCACTAATTCTTGTAAAAATCTAAAATTAATTAAATTAAATCCTGGGTGTCTACTTCCACTTTTGATGTGGGTGAGCACTCTAGGGAGGGGTGGGGGAAAACCAAAGCATTGGGTTGGCATAAAGGACGGGACTGGCTGTGTTGGTCTGTGTTGGTTTGTGTTGGGTACACTCGCACTCCTGTCGAGCTACCGGGGCGGGGAGTGGGTGGAGGTGTTACCATAGGCTCCTGACGGGCTAGCGCGGCGGGGAGTCCTAGTTCTTACCACCCGCCTTACTGGGTGAGGTTCCAGGCCATTATGCCACACTCGGTGCCTAGGTTCCCAACAATAAATACTTAAATAAATAAATTTAAATGATTGTCACTCTCAGTGTTTAGTGCATCGTCGTGATTACTGACTGTAGTGTTGATACTACAAACTCTTAGAAAGAGCATTGGTGTGGTCGAGTTTCCTACTGGTCACGATGTGAGTGTCCCCCTTTCTCCACAGGTACAGGTCCAGATATGACGGGCCCTCAACCTCAGCAGAGACGCCAGGAGGGCGGCACTTCCCAGTCTGGGTCACAGGGTAGCTAGGCTGTGAGTGGTTGTTGTGGGTTTTTGGGTCACAAGGGTGAGTGAGAGGAGCTGTAGTTACTTTTTGTTCCCCCCTCAGTTTTGTACCCCTGAGTGATTGTTGTTGTACTTTCTGGGTTGTACAATTTCTGTGATGATGATGTGATGATGAGATTAGTAGCTACTTATGTGGGTGACTCTAGACGCTCCTGCTATTTGTTTGTCGCCTCTTAGCTGTACTTATTCTATTGTGTTGGAGCATTTACTTTTTGTACTTCTTTGCAGTACGTTATTCTTTTAGTCTGTGGTGTTCTAGATGTTGCAGTGGCCTGCATATTTCTTTTCCTGGCAGTACATTCACGCTTGGTACCCCGTACTGTGGCCCGTCATCCTTGTCTTCCATATTTTGGGAGATGGGGCGTGACAGACCGAGAGTCACTGGCAAACGTTGACGTGGAGAGGCTCTGTGATACGGCCATTTGGCTCAACATGCATGTTTGTCTCTTTTCTTACTCAAGATACTGCTTTACTCAGAAGATGCGCACTCATGCCCCTTACTCTTTGTGTAGATGGTCGCGGTGTTGGTGTCCCTCCAACGTCACTCCACTGTGGTGAGCAGGGCCGAGGGCTCCCTTGCCAGGAAGGTGGCCGAGCTTAAGGCCGAGGAGAAGAAAAAGGCCATAGAGGGCAAGCTGGTGACCCTCCAGAAGTATTATGCGGTCCAGAAGAGGACGATTTTCGAGCTGGATTGTAACGGCCACTTTTCGGTCATACGTTTTTAGTGCGTATGTTGTTTCGTGTGAGTATATTTGTATTTGATTTTTTATTATTGTCTTCCTTAGCCCTAACGCGTGACCGGATCCCGTATCCACGATCCCCTCAACGTCACGGTCACCCCGGTATTTTATTTGTAATTTTTGGATGTCGCATGTCGTAGTTATAATAATCCTACTGCATTAATAATTTCGAATTCAAATTTGAACTTGTTAAAGATTCTAATACGTTTAACAATAAAAAAAACTTTAAATCAAATCTTTTTAGAATCTAACCTATTAATATTCTATCCTATTCCAATCCTAACAACCCCAGGGCTCTTCCTACAGTACCTCTCCCACATCCCTCATATCTCTCCCACATGATTTTCTCTCCCCCTAACAACTCTACAAGAAGACTAGGAGAACTCAGCCTACAAAAACCCAATCAAGTAACCCAGGCCTACCCTCTCTCTATATTCTCCCTACAAATAACCCTATGGCTTTCACGTGCCCTTTCATTTTTAAAAATCCAAACAAAAATAACTCAGGCTCCTCT